>JASCZI010030730.1:0-14494 GCA_036250425.1 Stylosanthes scabra
TATTGGAACTTTCAGATTTGAGTAGATGTACCAAAAAGTTGAGTGGATTGCGTTTTCGTGCATGCAATATTGTTCTTTTTACTTTATCTTGGTGTCATACTGTAATGTGTAACGTTGGGAGTTGTCTTCTTTTTTTCTTTCTTTTTTTTTCTGCTTTATTTAAAAAAAAAAAAACAATGAGATAATAATGTTACAAGGACAAAAGCTTGTTCTTATACATGCAAGGATTTTTATAGAGGCGATTTAATGTTTTATGGAAAATATTTAAGGTAGGATAAAATGCAAGATTGATATTAGAAAAGGGAAGGTATAGGTAATAAATAATTTTCAAACCAACAAACCAGTCAATAAAAAATAGAATATCCATAATTACTATTAATAGAACATCCACAATAAAGATTATAGAACATCCGAAATTTAAAGTAGCTATCAACTAACTTTAGAAACAGAAGATTCGAAACCTAGAAATAGTTTAGAAACAGAAGATTCGAAACCTAGAAATAGAACATCTAATTCAAGTTGTTGGCTGATGTTGGTTGAATTTTTATTGATTACCTAGCATTACTCTTTAGAAAAACTCTTTAAACCAGCAACATCATATGGAATTTATGATTTTTAGCCATATTTTGTACTGCCTAATTACGTATCCTTAACTATTTTTACACCTATATACTCAACATAATTTTGCACAAACCAAATTGCGTAATTTATATAGTATTATCCCTCACCCACTTAGACACCAAAAAAACCCTCAATACAAATCAACTAAGGGGAAAATATTTTGATGCATTATATACAGTCGTCTTATCACATCAACATCAATTTTTTTTTAATATGACCATTGTAAAAAAAATAGTTATTTTCTCTTACAGTGTTAGATAATTAAATGTAGTAATGTACATATAAAATTGCTTTCTCTGTATCAAAATTCAATTCATAAAACAAAGGCCAAATAATAGAATCCATAGTGAAATGCCTACCAAAATATCTCCCAAAAATATAAGATACAATGAAACTTAGCAGAAATTTCACTTTATATATATCTGAGACTCTGACTCATTTACATGAAATCATTTGTTTTTAATTCTAATTGGCAAGAACACACAGCGTACCGCCAGTGTTGAGCATCCCTGAACAAGACTACAAAATGCGGTGAAATTTATCAACCAACTTACAGTTCTAACAAGAAGAAAAAAAAAATGGATACATCAATCAGGATGAAGTCAGAATCCAAAAAAAAAAAAGAAACTGATGATGCTGAAGCATACAAGAAGCTTTACAAAACTAAAAGTGTGAAATATGTATACATAGATAAGGGACTTGAATACTCGAATTCTTTCAGTGCCCTTGAAAACTTGTACTATGAGAGAAAAACACAATTTATTGGGGAGGGACCTACCATTAACTTTGCAGGGTCCACCAAGTTTATAGATAGGCATCTTTTGTCTCCCTTTCCAAACTCATTAGAAGGGATTGTCCAGTTCACAAGGAAAATGAGAGGACCCAAAATTCGATACAAGTAGATTAACTCCGACGTTTGAGTCTGTTCGGTTCTAAATCCTGGTCTCGCTCTATTGGCTCGCACCTTCTGCAGTGGCTGATCCAGTTAAGTTCTCACCAACCTCACTCTTGCAAAGAGGGCACAATGCGTTTATCTTTAACCACTTGTCTACACAATCTTTGTGAAAAAGATGAGAACAAGGCAATTCTCGCAGCTCATCGTTATTTTCATACTTTGCCAGGCAGATGCAGCAAACCTGCAAACATCAACAGAGACGGCGGGTGCAGCAGATCAATAAGGGATTAGGTATGATAGCATGATGAAGAATTCAACCACAGCCAACAAACCAAATCAAGTGTTCATTAGTTACTCAATTCACGAATGCTAAAACATTTATACAATAAATAATACAACATTTATAAATGCAAGTTTTAAAGCAAATATGACCAGAAGCAAATACAACATTTATCAATTCTCTTGAAGCTTCAACACAATATATTAAAAGATGCAAGCAATCTTCATATTTCTTAAAAGTGCAAAGGTAATTTAATTAAAAGAAAAAGGAAATAATATTATTAGTAACTATTGACAACTACTAATAATAAGAATTATTAGCAGAGAGAAATTGTGCATTAAAAATTACTAAATTATCAGATATTGTCATTGAATTTATGCATTAAAAATTAAGGCAGTATTTATTCTAACACAAAATGCGAATGATGCTAACCTTCACCCCTTTGCAAAGTTTACTCTTTGGCTAGACAAAAAAACCCATGACTTTTATTCCTCAACAACTTGAATGCTATATCATGATACTAATTTATATATGCTATTACTACTAATAATAACTTTCCTAATAACTGTTACACTATTATCATTTTATTTATCTTTGCTCTTTTACTTGGAAAAAATTATCTCTTTCTTCCTTTCTTAGTTAACTTGAAAAATATTCATTTTAATAATTTAGTTCTCATAAAACAAATTTCTCTCTTCTAATAATTACTAAATTTATAAATTATTTTCTACTATCTAATACCAGCATGAAAAATGATTACAACAGTTTTTTCACTTTTTCTTAAAATTCTGAAAAAAAAAATTAAAATGAATGTTTCAAAAATTAACATATTTTATTATTATTTTAGTAATTCCATAATTTTACTTTTGTACAGAAACAACACGTACAAACATTTACCTCCTTCTTTATGCAAAGAAAACAATTGAAACTGTCATTCCCCCTCCAATCACCAAAGAGGCATAGAAGCTAATGTATGATAATTGTGAATTGTGATATATATGCAACTATAAAACTCATTAATTTGTTAACAATATTAAACTTATTATTTATATTTATAAAACTAATAAGTTACACCATGTAATTTTGCTAAATTATAGTATATGTAAGTTACTATCACAGACATTGCATCAAAGTTAAGGAATAAAGGTTATGGACTTATGGGTGTCTTTCTGTCCAACAAAATGGTTAACCTTTACCCCAGAAAAAGATTAGCATTACTCTTCCCCCCCCCCCCAAAAAAAAATAAAAATAAAAATACACACGCATTTGCTTAAAAACAAAAAGCGCTAGCATGCCAGAGTTTTCATGAAGAACTCCCAAATAACTAGAGATTAGATAGTAGTATAGTACTTACCGCATCATCTCCAGATATCACTCGCTCCTTTTCAGTTCCTGCAGCCACAACTCCCCCATCAGCAGAAGCTGAGTTACCATCGCTACTTCTTCTACTTTTCTTCATCTTGAACTTGTAAGTTGGGAGGGCATTTATGGATTCAGAAGTTGCCCCTCTGTTTTGTGACATATCCTCTCTAACACCAAGGATGGAAATAATACAAGGGAGACAACAGCAGATTGTTGAACAGAGAATGAAGGGCATAGCATAACCAATACAGCTAAAGGCAAGAAACACTATACATAACCTGCCAAACAAAAGGAAGCATAAATTAGTTGAGAAATCCCTGAAAAATCAGATGAAATCAAGAGCTAATGGAAGGTTATATGCCTATACCTGTACAAGTTAGGAGCTTCTTCAGGAGACGAATGTCCTCCAAAGATCCATACATTTCCAACAACAAACCATATAGCAAAAAAGCAATCTAAAGATATTTTGAAGTATTCCACTAGTGTCTTCATTCTGCAGCACAAGTATTAATACAGGTTTAGGAGTTTCATAAACTACTTACAAGTTACACTGTTCAGAAGTTACACCATTGAATAATAGGGGAGGAGTAAACAATGACAAGCATGATAGAGGCAAACGACTACTTAAATTTAAGAAAGACCATCGGATTGGTTCATCAGGTTGCCAACATTCAGGAACTCTTAAATCTTAATGTAATCACAAGGAGACTTGTTGGAGAACTATACTACCTTACCATCACTGTACAAAATATTTGCTTTGCTGTAACTGCTTTTATGTATGTCCTACTTACTCCATGTGATACCCATTGAGGTTACACAATTTGAATAATTAGGTATATAAGAATTACCAGATGCAAGAAATTTCTAAATTGGTTTTCGGACACAAATTAGGCTATGTAACCCTGACGTAGACAATGCACTTTGGGTTACTGCATAATGATGGAATGGAGGCAACTTAATGCATTTGGAAGAGAAACAATTTTGCAAGGACCAGTGCAAAAATAGAGTACTGGCCTACTGGGTCATGGCAATGGTGAGTAACATGTGAACTTAAAATACTGAAACATTTCCTCCTAGAATTAAGATTGAGGCACTGAGAATTAAGAAAATGCAAGTGCTTTGACATAATATGAAAACCTTGCACATTGTTAGGTTGATATGGGATGCCCAAATTCAACATGAGAAACATGGAATGCTTCATGTTATATATTTAAGAAGAGTGGTTCTTACCCCTTAAAAGTTAGCTCTTAAAGTGTTGTTACCCACCGTTTTTTTTAGATACCTAAGAATGGTATTAGAGCCTAGGTTATAGATTAGATTAAGGTGAATACCGAATGCAAGCGAATGGCTACCACTGGTTCAGAGTTGATAAAGTGAAGCCTCCTTGGACTTTGACTTTCTAGGGCCAGTGTATTATTGTTAGGGACTTGGTAATTAGGGGAGCCTGAAGTTCCCCACTGAGTAATATAGGATACTTGATATTGTATTTAAGGAGAGTGGTTCTTCCCATTTAATAGCAAGATTTTAAGGTGTGTTTTCCACCTTCTTAGGTACTTAAAACACAATGCCTTAAATATGGTGTTTAATATTGCAGAATAACCATACAGAACAGGATTTCCATCTCAATATTCCATCAGAGAGTTTGCATGGATATCTGGTGACTAAATGTGTCAATTGCAATCATTACATCGCATATGCATTCACTAAGTCTCTAAGAGGACATCAGATTAATTACATTTGAAAACAGGTGAACGGAGATATATGGAGATGGGGGTAAAGATATCATTTACAAATTCCTTTCCCTCCTTTGTTTGAACATCCATTTGTACTATTATAACTAGAAAAGATATAGGGAGATATATTGCAGGACCACTTATTTCACTGATTCATTTCAGAGTTACTGGTTTTTCTATGATGATTAATTGCAAAGTGAGGGAAGAAAACATTGTCCAAACCATTTCCCCCAAAAACCAGTTTTAGCCACTGGTGCTTTCTTCCTTATCTAATTTAAAGGGGTGTGTAATGTTTTGAATTTCACTGAAGAAATAAAAAAAATTTAAAAATAAAAGGAAAAAAAGGGGTAAAACTACAAAAATGACTAACTATTTGATCATATTTTGAAGCATTGGGTCATATTGATGCTCTGTCACTCACTGTATTGCAAAATGTCCCAAAACTAAAATCTAGCACTACAAGCTCTATATTTATATATTTGTTTAGAGGAAAATAAAACTGTGATTCAAGCATGGATAATGAGTAACAATAACAACTAACCCAGTACCTTCTGTTCGTCAATGGTGAAGCTTGACTGCTTCTGGGTATTGAAGCAGCAGCATGGCCATCTGCTCCTCCATTAGTTCTGGAACTGGAATGAAATGTCCCGGAAGGATCATTAACCCGAGGAGATGATTGACGTGTCTGAGATGAATCTTGATCCCGACTTTGGTTATGATGATAATACCTCCAATAAAGCAGTGGTAGCGTAGCAACACATCCACTTGCATAACCCACAATCCACGGAAACAATGGGGCATGTGGATGCTCGTGCCTTGACAAAGACAATACAACAATTGATGCAACGATTTGGCTTAATAAGAGTACTAGCTCTACAGATATCCACAGCCCTGAATGCACAGGACTCCTACTCCGGCGTGAATCTCCACGTCTGATGAACGAAGAATTCCTGGAATTTGATCCATTGTTGGATAAAACCGAAGGGTGGGAAACAGGTACTCTCACACTACCAGCTCTCTCTACATCCTGTGATGTATTTACACCATTAGAATGTCTATCATGAGCAGATCCTGAAGTGGAAGCATCACTGCTTCCAGCCACGTTAATGTCTATGATATGCTGATTGCCATTCAAGCTCTCTGGCTGCTCAATCGTATGCTGATTGCTGTTCAAGCTGCCCAGCCGCTCCATCAACAACGGATACGTATCAGGTGGACCTTCAATTTGCACTTCTGGAACATGCATCTAACTCCAGCACCAACACAAGAAACCGCCACCGAAGCATGAAACTAAGAAAACCAAGAAACAAAGTACAGAATGTCTCAAATACAAATCCCTGAGGTGTGTTGAAACAAGTGGTGGACCAGTTATCACAACTCTGCCACTTCCATCTGTTAAGCAAATATGAAATCGTCAATTTCCAAAGCCATAGTTATAGAAGCCTTCTGTTATCGCATCACATAACATATACACTAACAATATTAACAGTGATAATATAACAACATAAAGCATCTGATGGTTGCTTACAAAAGGAGAAAGGCACATTCCCTAATTAATGTTTCCCTACTATATATATTTCATAAAGTTCGTAAATATCTCCCACTAAAGGTGATACTAAACCCTCTCCCCATCTTAAAAACCTAAAAAATTAAATTAAATTAAGATAATTGGACACATGAATTTCTTTCAATAAATACCACCGCTAATTTTCATCATCGTCTACGAGTCTTTCATCTTGTTGAAGAATTAAGCAAAATTCAGTTATAAAAAAAAAAAGAAGAAGATACCTGAGGAAGCAGCGAAGCAAGAGGTGAATCCGATGCTTGAATTTTACTGATGAATCGGTGAAACGACGGAGAAAATAATGAGATGGAAGAGAGAATAGAAGAATCGTTGACCAGGACCGAATTAGAGAGCGAAACGACTGCGTATAATGAGAAAGGGAAAAGCGCGTCGGAAGCTAGAGAGAGAGAGAGATAGAGAGAGACTCGGAGAGGACCAAGAAATGGAGATTGGAAACGACAGAGAGAAAACTCAGAAAAGGGCTAAACGGCGCCGTATAAAGTAAGAGGGTGGTGACGGAAGAAAAGAGGGGAAGGTGTCGCAATCAAAAGAGGTGCCAGGCGCACCTCCACTGCTTCCCTTCCAGGTCATGCCTCACCGTATCTTCTTCTCTCTACATTATTATTATTATTATTAAAAGTCAAATATGCCTCTAACTTTTTTAAAATGAGACAAAATTACCATTTACTTTATTGAAATACACTCATGCCCCGAACTTTCAAGAAAACTGGACACTCCTGCCCCTCTGTCAACAAAGTAGAGGGCAATTTTGTCTCATTTTATCATAACTTTCACATGGTCTAGACAAACAGAGGGATAAGAGTGTCCAGTTTTCTTGAAGGTTGGGGTATGTGTATATTTCAGTAAAGTGGAGGGTAATTTTGTCTCATTTTAAAAAAGTCAGAGACATATTTATCTTTTACCCATTTTTATTATTACTAGCGCCTTCATAGACACTATCGTGTCTGTTCAGTCGCTTTTCTATTTATTTTAAAGACTTAATTATTATAACTTTCAAGAATATATTATCCATCCGTTTAATTTTCTATTTAAATAATATTTATCATTTTAGTTTTATCATTACATTGTGTGTATTAATCTTGTGATTGAAACTAAAGAAGTTACAAAAGAATAATTTTAAAATTATGATCTATGAAATGACAAACAATAAGCGGATATTAATCTTTTTCCTAAGATTATATATAATATATTTTTTATTAAAAAGAATAAATATGATATTAATACATTTTATTTATTTTAAAAAAATGAATTTATTCAAATGTCATCGACTTCAGCTATGTGTTTTTCCTTCTTAAGAAGCAGACCAGCGTATGGATCTGAAATTGATAAACATTTCATTTTCCTACAAAATAAAAATGAGAAAATATCGAAAGCTTATATATTTTGGAGCCAAGGGGGTCTCCATAAAAACCCTTACTCTATCTCTTTTCTTTCTTTTGTTCTTCCTCCCTCCACCGCAGGCTTACCGCGCCGCTAAATCCCTGCCACCGTGTCCACCGCTGCCACATCTTCTTCTTTTCTCCGCGCCGCAGCCACTGTTGCACACCGTCGTCACAATAGGTTCTTCTTCTTCTCCTCTTAGTGCGCAAATGCCGCCCTAGGGGTGAAGATGATGAGGAGCTCGTTGGATCAAAGGATTTCGGTGGCGGAATCTTTCTTCTTTTTCTTCTTCCACCTTCCTCGTTTTTCTTCTTACGCCTTCCTCGTTTTTATTGTTGTTGTGTTGGTAAGGGCTGCTTCTGCTGCTTCTGCTTCAATTCCGCCTTCCTCGTTTTTATTGTTGTTGTGTTGGTGAGGGCTGTAGTTGGTGGTGGTTTAGAGTTACGCGACGGCGATGGTGATGACGTTATACTAGTTACGAATGATCATTTTTGGTAGTAGTGACGGTGAATGAATTATGGATGATGACTTATATACTGTGAGTGATCAGTTTTATTCGCTTGGATGATTACTTTTTCAGTTTCGATTGAATTTTTTTTTTAATTTCGAATATTAACTTCTAATTGAACTTGATGAATCCCTAATGTTGATTATGTAGCATTGTTAAATAAAAATATATAGTTTTGTGAGTAGCCAAAATAAAATAATTACAGGACAAAAAATCATATTGGGGCTACAAAGGCCTTTGATGCTGCTTCAAGAGAACTTCATTATGACTTGCATTCTTGACACCTATTCAATATAACATTTTCTATATGTACCAAATACACTGTAAACCATGTTACATTATGCACAAAAAGTTTATTTGTTTAGGTTTTGATGAATGACCATCATCCAAGGTTTTGAGGAACGATTTCGAAAGCAAAACAACAACGACAAGATAAAACGAAGACCAATATCATGAAGACTTCTTAGAGTCTTAGGTTTTAGGTCATAATCTTGTCAAGAACCAAAAGAAATATATCTCTCACACACACAAGAAAATGTTTTTTAAAAAAAACGTTTTATGAAAACTATAGCCGTAAATGTTTTACAATTTGTTTTATAGTAAAACAATGATAAGTTTTCATTATCAATGTTTTGGGATTGTTTCCTACATGACAAAAATGTTTTTAAGGCATTTTTAGTCACAAAATAAATGCTATTGAAATGTTTCTGTAGCACGCATAGGCGTTGGTTTAAAACTTAGTACATGTTGTCAATCTTGACCTTTGTGCACTAAAGTGATGATAACTTGAGCTACAGAAGTCCAAACGATACAGTTCTTGTTACGTTGGAAAGCTAACATCCAGAACTTCAGATTGATATACATATGTCTATAACGTAAATAGTAAAATACTATCCAAAAGAACAATAAATTACTATTCATAACAGCTAGTTTCTTAAAATGTCTATAAATACATGTTTTGGAGCTCATTTACAAACACAACATCAATTCTAAGCATTTCTAAGCTTTCATCTTCTTATACTTCAATTTCTATATTTTTTTCAAGTGATTGTTCACAAATTTGAGAGATACATAAGTTTGGTTCATAGAGTTTCATTTTGTAATATCACTCTTTCAAGAGAGACACCAAATTCTGTTATTACACTTGTAAGATAAGAAATTTGTTTTCTTATCATTTGAGTCGTGAGATTAAACACTAGAGTCGATTGAGATAAACACTCAAGGAAAATTCTTGAAGTTGTGATTACTTCAAATGGAGTGGTTTATTGTAACGTCGTGAGGTGTTAGGATCAAACACTCAAGATTGTAAACGGTTTATCAAGCACCTTGAAACTTGGTAATAGTGGAACTTCTCAATAGTGATTGGGAAAGAAGTGGACGTAGGCAAGAGTTATGCCGAACCACTATAAATTTGTGTATCGTATTTTTATCATTCATCTTTTATAATTAAGTCATTTATATTTTACAAGTGTCTTTGCAAAGTAAAAGATTCTTATAAGCACGTAAGAATCAACTTACGCCCTTGGAAACATACTAAGCAAAACTCTTGAGTTGTTTAAATTCAAAGTTATTTACATTTCCGCAAAAATTTATCATTGTTGTTTAAACACTCAATTCACCCCCCTCTTGAGTGTTGTGCTTATTGACTTTTATACACTTATTATTACTCTTAATTTATTTTTCAAAATGTTTGGGGCCAAGGCCTAGGTTTGCCCCATTTTAAATTTGTCTTTATATGAAAGTATATTATATCTTCTTGAAAGAGTAATATTATGTGGGCATGACTTTTTTTTTTTTTGACAGAAAGATAATTTTCATTCGTAGAGAGCCAAACGTCACTTACAGATGTCATAGACAATATTAGTTTTACATTGAGTAAAAAAAAAATAAATATCCTACATGTAGAACTATAATCTGAGAGGAGGCACAATATTCGATCACTAGAGATCTTGAGTTTCAGAAACTGAGACAACTGTGGGTCTTCTTTGTTTCTGGATCTACACAAATGTGCTGCAACATAGTAGGATACTTCTCCTTCTTCTCAAAATAAGACCGTATATTCTCCGGATCCAAAGTTTTTCCTATGAACAAAAACAATTTTTCATAATGTTTTCCTCGCAGATCTAAAGAGATCTGAACCATCGCAGTAACATCAGCCACAAAAGGGATAACAAGCACCATAAGACGGGGAGGAAAGCACCACAAAAGGCTTATTTGAGATCTAGACCTGGATCTCATATCTATATCCATAACAGAAATAGAAAAAACCAGAAACAATAAAAACAAGAAAAGTTAAGGAAACATGAAGGAAACTAGAAGAAAGAGGGAGTAGAAGAGAAAGCCAAAGTAAAAGAAAAGAAAAAAAACATGAAAGAACAGATAAGAAGGGAAGAAAAAAGGAGAAGATACTAAAAAAGAAAGGAGAAAGGAAGAACAGAAAAGGAAAAGCAAAGGAGAAAAAGAGGAGGGCCACCGCCTTGAGCTTGGCAGCAGCGGCGGCCCTCTACCTGTTAAAATGAGAGGAAACTTGCTGCTGGTGAGAGAGAGAACGCACGTTCACTCACAAAATTTGTGTTTGACTGTTATATTATGTGGGCATCATTGTTTTAGCTACCATTACAATATATAATTAATCTATGAATAACTAACATTTCTTTAATTAAAAAAAATTGACATTTTAGAAAACTTTTCTACTCTGACTATTATTTGCTTGAATTTAAATATTTTCTAGATCTAATATATTAATATACGTTTTACCAACCAATAACTTTTAAAATAATTGTTAAAAATAGTACAATATTAATAATATACTAACGCTAATCAACAATTAAAATTAAAACTTAATTTAAATACATTTACTACGGCGAAATAATTTATATTTTTAAGATTTTTTTTAAGAGTTTGGTTTAACTTTACAACACTTTTATTATGGTATAATTAGTTTTTCACTTATTATATAAACAATTTATTAAAATATTTTATTTTAATTTAGATTCCCATAAAAGATTTTCTTTAATTATAAATTTTGTTATCTATATTATATATCATTTTGTTTTGAAACGTGTCAAGTATTGTTTATTCGACAATAATTAAAAAAAATTGTTGGAATTATCTTTGATTTTAGTTGTTACATTAAAAATTAAACAATAAAAATCAAAATTAATGTTGTTATATCTCTAATTTATTAATAGGTCAAGCAAATTAAAAAAAAATTTAAGATATATTATTCACTTCTTTAATTTGTTATTTCAAGAAATAGCCACTTATGCTATTAATTTTTTAAAGAATAATTGAAGCACAAAAATAAACTTTAAATTTAAAAAATGTAAAATCTCGATATTCTTAATCTTCGACGGAAGTATTATTTTAGTATTTAACATTTAAATTAAATGTAAATTTTGTTTCTAACATTTTTGTTAGTCAATAAGCACGGATATTCAAGAGGGGAAACGTAAATTACTATGAATATAAATAACTCAAGTGTTTTGCTTAGTATCTTTCCAAGGGCGTAAGTCAATTCTTACGTACTTATAAGGATCTTTTACTTTGCAAAGACGCTTGTAAAAAACAATGACTTAATTGTAAAAGATGAATGATAGAGATACGATACACAAATTTATAGTGGTTCGGCACAATCCTTGCCTACATCCACTCTTTCTCAATCGCAATTGAGAAGTTCCACTAACACCAAGCTTCAAGGTGCTTGATAAACCGTTTACAATCTTGAGCCTTAGATTCTAACACCTCACGATCTTACAATAAACCACTCCACTCGAAGTAATCCCAACTTCAAGAATTTCCTTGAGTGTTTATCTAATCGACTATAGTGTTTATATCTCTAAACTCAAATGATAAAAGAACCAATCTTTTATCTTACAAAAGAAGTAAACCAAACTTGGTTGCTCTCAAAGAAGAGTAGATCATTACAATTGAAGAACTATGAACCAAATGTGTTTATCTCTCAATTTTGTGCATAAATCACTTTGAAAAAGATATGAAATGGAAGTATAATAACAAGAATACTTAGAATTGATGTTGCGTATGAAATAAGGCTTCAAACCATCTATTTATAGAGATCCCAAGGCTTAGGGACGTTGGGAAATAAGTGGGATGGAGCCAATTTTGTCAAACTAGCCGTTTTAGTGCTTTTCAGCGTCAGGTAATCGATTGTATGGGTAAACAATCGATTACCAACTAGTTGTTGCAACTAATTTTTGAAAACAGCCATTAAACAATCGATTATTTCTCCGGACAATTGATTGTCTCATGCAAAATAATCGATTGTGAGGGTTTGACAATCGATTATCTGCAGCTCTAAGGCTATACAATCGATTGTCTGGTAGTTTTATGCTCTAAAACATTTTAAACACATGAGAATCAATATTAAAACACATATTATTGATTCCTAACTTATTGAAGCATAAAAACCAAGTTTGAAAACATTTACGGTTATCGTATGGCTATTGTTTTCATAGAACTTTTTTCTTTAAAAACATTTTTACGTGTGTGTGTGAGAGAGATAATAAACTTTGGTTCTTGACAATATAATTACCTAAGTCCTAAGATATTAATCCGTCTTCAAGCTTGCGAACATGTCTTCTTGTCTTTGTTTGCTTGCCTTCAATGCTTATCCTCAACTTCAATATTTGTCATTCATCAAAACCTAATCAAATAAACTTATACATATTGTAACATGGTTAACAATTTCTCCCCTTTTTGATAATGACAAACATTTTGATGATATGAACATTTAGTTGTAAAAACAATGCAAAAGTTCCTCCTGAACTTATGCGTTATTCCCCCTAAAAGGGTGCATACCATTTTCATATAAACAAAGAAACAAATCTATTTTCAAAGCAACATATTTTCTTAAAACATATATCTTTCTTCTTTTGGAAACAACATATCCTCAAAATATTCATTTTCCCCCTTTGTAATTACAAAAAGAAAAGAAGAGGATATTCAAATTAAATATGTTTTCCCCTTTTGACATTAATATTATAAGGTGTATGAAACATAAAAAATAAAAATGTCTTAATAGATGTACCAAGCCTATTTAAGTCATTCATCAAAACAAACCTATTCGAGCTTCTTTGATGCCACTTGTTACTGATCATAGCTATCCTTACTATGTCACTTCCCCCTTAATTTTGCAAATCCATAGATATTTCTTGTTATGACCTTTTATTCGTCTTGCTCTTGAAGAGATCATTGAATTTGCTTATTTAAGGAAAAATACCTACAAAACAATTAAAGTTGTATTTTTGGTATCCACATAAATTTGGGTCCTTGGGAGTTAGAATGAGCAAAGTGCCCATATGAATCCCATCTCATATTTTGGCTATGATAACTCATATGCCTAATCTTTGTAAAACAAACGGGTGCAATATGTCCTACTTTGTTACAATAATGACATGTAACATGCAGATTATGCATCCTAGGCAATTGTCTAAATGGTTTTCTATATGCATTATGATTATAGTTACTAAATGATGCATGTTTTGGTGATTGCCTATTAGATTGATATCTAACCTTATGAGCCTTTTGAGCTTGAGGTTGTCTAATAGGTTTCCTAATCTTTTTATGCTCATTTTTAGAAGCACTAGCTTTGTTTATATCATAACCAACACCTTCTCTATCATTAACATGTTTTTGGCTACTTAGAATCCTATCTAAGTTCTTAGAAGATTCATTAAACTTAGCTAAACATGCATTTAATCTATCTATTTCATGAATATGTATTTTGCAAGATTCACATGATTCATTATTAGAAGGAGCTTTGGATTTCTCAAGAGTTTTATTTTGATTTTTCAAACTCTCATTTTCTTTTTGTAATTCCGCAACAAATTTCTTTGTAATGAAATTTTCTTGAGCAACTTTCACAAATTCTTCTAATAATTTATCATATACTTCTTGTAATTCATTTTGAGAAAAGTCAGAATTATTTACCTCAACTTTGTTTGTCATGAGACAAATGTTGGCGTCTTCGACTTCATCGGAGGAGGCGGAGGAATCGTCTTCGTTTTCCCATGAAATATATGCCTTATTCTTCTTCTTGTATTTCTTCTCCTTTTGATTCTTTTGGCAATTTGGTTTGATATGCCCAAGTTCTCCGCATTCGTAGCACTTC
>JASCZI010030731.1:9040-19356 GCA_036250425.1 Stylosanthes scabra
ATCAACTAGTTAATACCCCATTTTTCAAAATAGATTATGTGAATAAGCATGAACTAATACATACAATTAAGTGATATCTGAGTCTTGTTGCCTGTTTTGAACATTCAAATGTGTTAACTTCCCTTATGTCCAAACTTTTCATTGAAAATCTAGAAAATATATAAGTTCATTGGAGTTGCATTGGAAGCATGAGTTTCCTTCTTTGGGCTCTTATATGATTTGAAAATGTTCCACTCAAAAAGAGTTGACTCTCTGGCACCCATGCTTTCTTCAACAATATATTTACAATGTAACCATTACTTTGTACTAATTATGCTCTATCCTTTGACCTTTCAATTAATGAAGGCAAACGTAAAGCCAGCACCGAAAATCTAACACAACATCAGCAACCTCCATTGAAGAAACTTGCCACGGATGGCCCCGGGGGCGTGGTACCAATGAATTCCATGTCTGCTGACATGCAAATGCAAGGGTCAGCAGGTGGATTTTCGACCATGATAGGGGTTCCAAACGTTGGCGTGTCATCAATGGCTCGACAGTTCTCAAATGACAACACAGCTGGGAGAGAGGTTAGTGGGCAACAATCAAAGGTATCTACCGTTCTCGCTCAAGCCTGGAAGGATGACATTGATGCAGGACAATTACTGTCATCAGTGTATGAATTATTTGGTGAAAGTGTGTTATCCTTTATTCCAAAAGCTGAAGCAGGTGTATTTTTGTAACACAAGTTTGAGTGCTGGTTTTTGTTTTGTATCATAAGTTATTTAATGATGAAGAAATTATGATAGGCTAGAATAGAAACCTGTATTTAATTTTTTTTTTAATACTGATAATCATGGAAAAATCATGTAAGCTTCTCAGAATTTTTTTAATGACTTATTTATCATAGTTTCTATTATATTCTAATAGAAAAAGACTACGGATGATAAGTTATATAAATTTTGGATGATAACTTATTGTTAGATATATGAGTTATGGATGATAACTTATATAAACTTTGGATGATAACTTAATTATTGGCTCTCTGTTGGCTTCCTAATATTAGTTCCATAACATTGTTCATTCTAATAACATCGCTTCGTATACTCTGAAATGTAGTATGTCTTCTATCGGTTTTCTCTGGTGCAGTCTATAATGTTGGTAGTTCAAAATAAGAATAAGTACAATAATTATTTTTTAGTTACTCAATATTAATTAAAAAGTTTTATTTTATAACGAATTTAAGATTCAGAGTTTAGCATCTATTAAAAATTAATATTAAGAGTTTAAAAATTTAAGATAGAAAAAGATAATTTTAAAAACAAAAATTGATTAATATTGGCTGAAAATTTGACTAATGTATATTAGGTGAAAAGATTTGATCTCTTATTCATTTTTATTTAATAAACACCTTGGCAATTTTGATCTAGACATGAATACCAAGATTCTTGGAATTGAATCGGACATTAAATTGTTCAAGCTATTGCTTTAAAATGTTAGAAATTCAATTAATTCATTTGAAGTTCTTCTGAAATAAATACATTATTATAATACAATATACAATAGAAAGATTTTTTGGTATACTGCTAGCGGTATACTTGATATATCTGGAATCTGTAACCGTTGATTTTGATTTATATTTATATTTTAAGTTTTTTTAATCAAAATCAAATGGTTACGGATTACAGGTATACTGAATATATCGCTAAAGTGGTATACCAAAAAACTTTACTATACAATATACAAAAACATAAATATTACACAAATTACAAATATAAATAATTAAATTACACTCTTATTATATAAATATACATGATTTTTTATGAATATTTTTTAATTGGTTTTAGTCCATTTAACTATTATTTGTAAATTAAAGATTAGTATTGTTTGTTTCTTTTTCGCGAGACTATTAAAATAAGTTATTGGTAAGCAAATATATTTTTAACTAACAACCAACTAACGATAATTATCAATCTACTATAATCATTTTAGATGATATATTTTTTGCTATTTCAAATAATTTGTTCTTTATTATTTTGCGTGATTTTGTCTTCTACTATTTCGGATAATCAGTCTGTTATTATTTCGAATGATTAATTTTTATGTGATTTTTGTATACTATGTTTTTTATTGTTGGCTGATATTTTATTGGGAAGAACTATACGAAATCAATAAATACAAATCAACAAAATAATCCACACCTTTTTTCCTTCAGCATCACACCGCCACCTCCCTTAAAATGAACATCGCATCCTCACCATCTACAGCACGTCTCTCTTAACCTTCTTCAAGTGGCTCATTGATCTCCTCAAGTCCACTCCCAAATACAACTCCACCCTTGTCGGCATAACCGTCGTCCGCCGAGCACCGCTTCACTAAGTATACCAACTGTAGCGTCAGATAGAGATGCGATGGGGATGGAGATCAAGAAGATGAAGACGAAGCTAGCTCCTCATCCATGGCAGCATCACCCTCCATCACCAACCTCCGTCGTTTCTCTTTTCTCTCCTTTGATTCTCTCTCTAATGGTTTAAGGCGATGACGGCTCCTCCTTATTCGTCGTCGTCATCTTCTTCCTTTTTTCCTCCCATTGTTTTTGTTGTTGTGGTGGTGATGGTGTGTTGGTGGTGCTGTTGTTGGTGATGATGATGGTAGTGAGGGAGTTACGGATGACAATTTTGTATAGTTTCAGATGATAAATTTGTACAATTTCAGATGATAATTGGGTGTAGTTTTGGATGATAACTTATAATTGAATTTATTGGTTTCCTAATGACTTCTTAATGTTGGTTCCGTAGCACTACACTTTTATTGGTTACTGAACACTATTCGTATTTGTATTGCACATTTTTTTTTTTTGACAGGATAAAGTAATTTTCATTCATAATAAACCAAACGGCACTTACATATGAAATAAAAATTAAGAGATCTATATCGAAAAAAGGAAGATATATATCCTATATGCTGAATTAGAGTCTGATAGAAGGCGCAACATTCGATTACTGAAAATCTTAATAAGTAGAAATTGGGACAACTCTTGGTCACCATTGTTTCTTAATCTACACATACGTGCTGCAACATTGTAGGATACCTCTTCTTTTTCTCCACATAAATCTGAAAATTCTTTAGATCTGAAGCTTTTCTCATGAACAAAAACCACTCCCCATGATGTTTTCCTCCCAAATCTAAACAGATCTAAACCAAAATGACAACAGCAGCCACAAAGGGAACCAAAATCTCAGATCTAGATCTGGAACACCTGCAAACATAAACACAAAAAGGAAAAAAAACACATAAAAGAAGCAAGGCTGCAAAGAAGAGTGGTGAGAGGAAAGAGGAGAAGAAAAGAGAAGAGAAAGAGAAAACAAAAAAAAATTGGGTTGGGTTGGAGACTTGGAGGGCCACCGCTTGTTGCCAGGTGGCGGCGACCCTCTTGCACGGGAGAGAGAGAAAGGACGCCTTTGAGAGAAAAGAAAAATATATATTAAAAGTTTTACATCTAAAAGAAGTTTGAAGAAGAGAAATGAATGTATTGCACATTGGTAATAATTAATGGAGATAGATGAATCAAGTGGTTAGCTCACTTATTTGTTTAAAAAGTGTCAAATATTTAAATTTTGAGTTATACTACAATCACTTAGCCAGCAAATAGGGATGGAAACAGGTCAGGTGGCCTATTAAATGTCTATGTTCTTGCCTAACAAGATCTCGCACATGCTAGATCTATTTATTAAATAAGACTGACTCGGGCTTTAGTAAAAAAAACTTTTAATTAAAGAGGTTAGATTTAGACTTTTTGTAAAGTCTATAAAGCCTAACAAGACGACATACTTTTATAAATATATATATTAGGTTGTAATAAATTTTTATATTTAAAAAGTATAATTTTTTGAAATTTTAAATAAAAAGTTATATAATTTATTATTATTGTCACAAAAAAATATAATTTATTATTATATTTATTTTTTAATATTCTAGCCACTCTAAAAAAATAATTGATTCTTATAATTACTAAATAAATATATTTATAAAGGTTGTAATAAAAGTCATGATTTGAAATTTCATTTGTTTGTAATTAATTTTTTTTATTTTTATTAATTTTTTTAATTTACTTTTTGATAATTATGGAAGAATAAGTGATTTCACCAATGAAGTCATAACAAAGTCAAATCATTAACATGTCTCTTGCACGCTGTTTTTCCGCTTCGCTTGCATCAACACAGCACTCCTCCTCCTCCTCATCATCTTTTTCTTCCTCTATATTTGCTTTTTCTCCGCGTTGACGTCATCATCATCATCGTCAACATCTCCTCCTCCTCCTCCCTCTTTTATATTGCTATCATTATTCTTCTTCTTCTTCTTCTTTCATATCTTTTTCTTTCATTCAAAGTTGGAATCAATTCAACATTGCTTATTTTGGCTCATTATTGAATCAATCTATATATTCTTCTTTCTCTTCTTTTTCGGTGTATTATTGTTTCTGTTTTGGTTCACTATTGCTTTTATTTTGATATAGTTTTTTAGTTTTACATAATTTTCTTAATTTGATTGTGCTTTTCGTTTTTTTCAGTACATTATTGCTTTTATTTTGATTCATTATACCTTTATATTTCGGTGCAATTTTTTAGTTTACATAATTTTTTTAGTTTAGTTGTTCTTTTCATTTTTTCGATTAATTATTGTATTTATTTTGATTTATTATATCTTTATATTTCGGTGCAATATATCAAAGAAGAAGAAGATGATAAAGAAAAAAAAGTTGCAAACATGAAAAAAGAAAAAGACAACAACGATGATAACGATAGAAGAGGAAGAAGACGAAGATGAAGATGACCAGAACATATGAGGAAGAAGAAGACGACGACAACAGAGGAAGAAAATGACGACAAAGAAGGAGAAAGAACAAACAAGATGAGAAGAGAAGGAGTTGGTACTATGATTGAAAATGTGTGTTTCACATTTTTTTATGAGAGTGGTGTTGTTGTAGTAAGTTATTTGGTTAGTACTTGATTTTTAGTCTCGAGCTAGGGAGATATGTGAAAAACCAAGAAATAAAACATAATTCTATTCAAAATGGAAAAAAACTTGATAACGAGAGGGAAGGGAGACTCCTAACCAGTGAGTAAGTGATACACTGATACCAAATAAGTTATTTTCAGTTGGTTGCCCTTTTCAGACCAAGGATGAAAAATTGAAAATTCATAATTTTCAACTTCTCCTAAAACCCTAAACCCCATAATTTTTTTTTCCCATTTCCATATCCCAAGAACCCGAAAACCCTCAAATTAGGGGGAAAGAAAAGAAAATAGCCATGATTCCTCTTTCAAAACCCACTGACATACTTTCATCCTCCTCCTATTCCCTCGTCAATCCCATACATCACAATGCATTATCTTACTCTTCTTCCTTCACTCTCACAACTCGCGTTTCTCTGAGCCCCAAACGCCTGCGACGTCGTTTCACCACCGCCACCTGCTCCTACGCTTCTGTTGACAACGCGAGGATTAAGGTTGTTGGTGTTGGTGGCGGCGGCAACAATGCCGTTAATCGCATGATCGGTTGCGGATTACACGTGCGTGAGTTTTTGAAATTTTCCTTTCCTTTTGTTGTTACCAATAAATTTGTTGTTTGTTGCCATTGTTGTTGATATTGTTATTGTTATCGAATCTTTAAACTCAGTATGGTGTATATGTGAAATGAGTCTTCTCTTTCCTCTAAGATTTTTGACTAATGTGTAATTCTAGTGACTTGCTTTGGGTGGAATTCCGAACCTTTCTCTTGTGCAATTAGTCATTTTTTGACTAAGCTTTGTTTTATGTTCATTTCCATAAGCAAATTTTGTTATTTTCGAATCATGTTTATGAAATGTTTTATGATTTGCTTCCTCTTTTTTTATTGAGTAAATACCAACTCGGCCCCTTACTATTTGCAATTTGTATATGGCGCCCCTAATGATTATAAAACCCAAATAGGCCATGACGAAATGAAACATTGACAAATCGACTACTTGTAGCAGGTTGTCAAATGGTAACCATGGTGACGTGTGACACATGACCCATCACCATGACTATCTTTGGCAACTTGCTACGAGGACCAATATGTCAAGTTTTTATTTCCTCAGGCCGATTTGAGGTTTTATAATCATCAAGGATGCCATGTCCAAATTGCAAATGGTCAGGGACCGAGGTGGGTGTTTACTTTTTTTTATTTGGTTACAAATTTTGGATACATGTCCAAATGATGGTAAAGATGGTATGATTATTGATTATTCAATGAGCTATAGTTGGTGTTTTGCTGCTATTAATTTGGGTGCTAATGTTAAATTCTGTTAGTTTTTTTCTACCAGGGTGTAGAATTTTATGCTATCAATACGGATGCACAAGCTCTATTGCATTCTGCAGCTGAGAATCCTATTAAAATCGGAGAAGTTCTTACACGCGGATTAGGTCAGGCACTTTCCCTCCACGCCTATTCAATTTTTCTTTGCTCAATTGTAACTGGCATGTTATGTATACTATCGTGTGATTTTTTAATCCAACTTGAGCCATGTTTCTTTAGTTCATTTCTATTGAGAATTTCAACTCTGATTTGAATTGCTTGATAGAGATGCAGGTACTGGTGGTAACCCACTTTTGGGTGAACAAGCTGCTGAGGAATCAAAAGAAGCCATTGCTCGTGCTCTTAAAGGCTCAGATTTAGTTTTTGTAACTGCTGGCATGGGTGGGGGAACCGGGTCTGGTGCTGCCCCAGTTGTGGCCCGGATATCAAAAGAGGCTGGTTACTTGACTGTAGGTGTTGTTACCTATCCCTTCAGTTTTGAAGGACGAAAAAGATCCTTGCAGGCAGGTGTCATTTCTTTCCTTATTTCAGAATATGGGTACTTAGTTATATTGCGTAGAAGCTATTAAGTGCCCAAATAATTGTTTAGGAAACATAAATTAACTTTTTCTACAGGTAGCTTTATTTTATGAATGAAAGTGAGTTTAAACTTTAAAGATAGGATGGTTAAGGATGCAATTCTACACACTTAAAATTTATCTATATTCAAGACACCCAAAAAAAAAATTATATCTATAATCAAGTTGTTTCTAATTATTTCCTTAATCCATGTCATTATAAGTGGACAATTATTTGTAATTGCTGGGAGTTATATTTAGGATCAATATCTTAAATACGTTCATAAACATTTGAACTTCCCCTCTCCCTCCATTTCCCCCCTTTTCTATTTTGATTTGCAGTAGTAGACAATTATTCATGAGTCATAGCCATATTTATTCTGGATGTTGTGGTCAACTAGCGATATATTTCATGAGTTCCTTGTTCTGTAGTTTTATCTCTCCCAAGATATTATGTTTCCCTGAAGACACTCAGGCTGTGTTTGGTATCAGGGATTGGGACTGAGACGGGGAAACTGGAACTGAGTATTGTGTTTGGTTGACAGATATTGGGACTAAAATTTCAGTCTTCGTTCCCAAAATTCCAGTACTAATTTTAATAACTTTTTTCACTCAAATACCCTAACTCAACATTAGAGTTTCCAATACTAACCTTTGTTCCTCCTCCACCAACTTAATTTAATCTCTATTTCCTAGTCTTTGTCTCTTAGTAAATTTTAAACCAAACACAATAACAAATTTAATTCAGTCTCAGTCTCTTCGTCTTTGTCTTCCCGTCTCTGTCTCTCTCCCAAACCTAGCCTTAGATGTGTTAAAAATTCTGATGTCATCCTTTCAGGCACTAGAAGCCATTGAAAAGCTGCAGAAAAATGTGGATACACTTATAGTGATTCCAAATGACCGTCTGCTTGACATTGCTGATGAGCAGACACCTCTTCAGGATGCTTTCCGTCTTGCAGATGATGTTCTACGGCAGGGAGTGCAGGGAATATCAGACATCATCACTGTGAGTTGTTTGTAAAACAGTTATTTGTATTTCCTAAATTCTAAATGGAATGTTAAAGTTCGAAGTTGGTCATCTGACTAGATTGGTAGATTGCAAAGAGAAAGAGGGGACATTAGAGACCCAAGTCTCTCTCTCTCTCCGCCATCTTTCTCCCAATCCATTTGAGCAATTTCTCTCCCTAGCTCTTGGCATTTTTAAGATGTTATGTACTGGTATTTTCTTTTTATAGATACCTGGGCTTGTAAATGTGGATTTTGCTGATGTAAAAGCTGTGATGAAAGACTCTGGAACTGCAATGCTTGGGGTAGGTGTTTCCTCCAGTAAAAACCGTGCAGAAGAAGCTGCGGAACAGGCCACTTTGGCACCTTTAATTGGATCATCTATTCAATCAGCCACCGGGGTGGTGTATAACATTACCGGTGGAAAAGACATAACCCTGCAGGAAGTGAATAGAGTATCTCAGGTAATTCAGAATATTTTCAGCACTTAGTTGATTTAGCACTCTTTTTTTTTCTTCTTCTTTTATCCTGTGAAGTTGTTGCGAACATAGTCTCTTGTATTCAACATTTTTTTTTTGCTTTTATAGGTGGTGACAAGTTTAGCTGATCCATCTGCCAATATCATATTCGGCGCTGTTGTCGATGATCGCTACAATGGTGAGATTCATGTGACCATCATTGCCACTGGCTTCTCACAGTCCTTCCAAAAGACATTACTAACGGATCCAAGGGCCGCGAAGCTGCTTGACAAAGTGCCCGCAGGGCAAGAAAGCAAAGCAGTGTCCCCTGCCCTTAAGTCCTCAAACTTACCTTCAAAGGTTGCATCTAGAGCATCCCCACGAAAGCTCTTCTTTTAGTTGCTTAGTTAACCCTTCTTTTTATTAAGTATGATTCAGCTGTGTAATGATTTTGAAGCTTAATTGAGGCATGTCTCAGCCCTCGAATTTGGGGTGTTTTTAACAAACTTTATTTTCTTTCTTATGGTCCTGGGGAAGTTGGTTACTCTCACCAATAGCTTGCTTGTATAGCGCCCTTGTTCACTGAAATTACATCTTTTTCCTCAGAAGAATGCATGTATTTAATATTTATTGTTGATAAAAGAGCTTTGATTTTTCTTTTAACCAAAGTATCCCATAGTCCGGCAAGTCAAGGACTAATCCGTCGTGAATTAGAGCACATTTAAGGGTTTGTTTGTCATTGGCCAATTGATATGAAGGAGCTCCGTTGAGCTTCATTTATTCCACCAAAACGACATGTATAACTACAAAATTTTCCAGTGAGCTATGCTAATAATAAACACCAAGGAAGATACAATAAAAGGGAACTTACTCAATGATAATAAACGTTCACCAAAATGTTCAAACATGGACTAAGTTTTTATTATAAATATAAATTAAGTTGGATTAAATTGATTAGAAAATTTGATTATACTATTCATGAAATCTAACTATAAAATATAAGAAAGATTAGAGAGCTAATAAATTATAACAGCCAATTTAGTTACGGATGATAATTTATATAAATTTTGGATGATAACTTAATTTTGGATATATGAGTTACGGATAATAATTCATATAAATTTTGAATGATAACTTAATTGTTGGCTCTTTAATGGCTCCCTGACGTTGGTTCCGTAGCAATGTTCATAAAATATTGTAACCCTTGTTCAATTCTCTCCTTTTGTCTTTCTAACAATTATCTTTACAAATCTAGCGTGCCATTTATAAAATAACCTTCCAAGATACCAAACGAAATCATTGGAATATACTTTGAACCACACAAGTTGCGTGTTTGTATTTGTCAATAAATTGCTTTGTTGCTACCTACCTCTTCATTTTCCCTCTTATGCTCAATTCCTTTCACAAACTCAGAAACCAATAACGGCCATAACCAATTTTTCACCATATGGGGCTCTCAAAATTTTCATCTTTAACTTCATAAACATCACAAAATCAATTCTTTCATACAGTTTCTAATAAGCAGCAGCTCATGTTTCCAAGTTCAATGTCTTAAGAGACTCTTACAAGGGTTAAAAAAAAAAAAGATTCATGGCACCCTTTATTCGTTTGGTGCTTGCATCCCTTGTATTAGTTTCAACAAGTGCTTATTATGTTCAACAAAATGAAGAGGGTTTCATCTCTGGAGTTATATCTGATAAGGGTCTTGATTTTGCAAAGGATATACTGATAGAACAAGGTATTGTCTCTGTTGTTCAGCTTCAGCTGCCAGAGATTGAGAAATCTGTTCAAGTCCCTTTCATTGGAAATGCCAAAGTGGTTCTTTCTGAGATCACAATCAAAGATATTCAAGTAAATTCATCTTCTGTTGTCAGTGGAGAGAGTGGAATCTTTCTACTTGTTTCTGGTGCCACTGCGGATTTGACTATGAATTGGAGGTATTCATGTAGCAGTTGGTTAATCCCAATTGGAATTTCGG
>JASCZI010030731.1:19449-35879 GCA_036250425.1 Stylosanthes scabra
ATCTTCTCTTCTATTGTTGCAATTGAGTCGTTTAGGCTCCATTTAGTAACTGTCTTGTCTCGAATTGAAACTTTGGGGGCTTATTCGGTACATATGTGGGTTTTATTAGGCCCACATATGTATTCTACTTTAATATTTATAGGATGTTCTTTTATAGCTCTATCAGTTTACATCTGTAACCAATAACTTCCTCCAAAGATATATATATCTGGAGTTAATCCCAAAGTAGTCCAATTACGTATTTTAGATTGGTAAAAGTGCATTGCGTTAATTGTTATTGGTGTGATGAGTCACCTAACAAAAAATGGTCGAGGAGTAAGGAGACTTACGTGGGCACTTTTACCAATTTAGGGACCACTCTGATGTTTAACTCATATAAACCTGTTTAAAGGAGAGAGATTGAAAAAGGGGGAAAATTTCTTTGTATTGGGGACAAATACAAAGACAAAGACAGAAGGAGACAGGGTAGTTTTTATATTCATGTCTCTACCTTGTTGTATTTGTTATAAACTATTTTGATGTATGTGCAATGCAGAAATGAAATTCCAGAATTCATTATTAGTGTATTTTTTGTTATTTTGTACCAATATCTGACAGTGAAAAACCTGTGAGAATTTTAGCTCACTCACACTGTTGTGTTATGCTATGTTTGGAAGGTTGAAGGTATGCAGGTGGGGCTGACAGTAGATTTAAGGAACGAAGAAGGAACTCTTAAGTTGATTCTCTTAGATTATGGATGTTATGTTACAGATTTGTCTATAAAGTTGGAAGGTGGAGCATCTTGGCTATACCAAGTGTGAGCAATCTTCTAAAGCAATTCATTTTGATACATGGATACTATTCAAATGTTATTCTTAAAGCATTAATTTTTGCTTCTTGGTGACTGTTTCGTGTTCCCACATTTCAGTTTCATTCTATAATGCTTTGTTCTTTAGTCAAATATGACATGAAACTAAAAGAACAAAGAAGAGTGGTTTCCATTGACAAGAGCCACTAAATGTTTTAGGGTAAATTTATGCTAACAACCTGAGATTAGGTAATATGACAAGCGGCACCTTTTGATTTGAAACTCCCTATAGGCTAGGTTAGTGTCAATTTACAAAATACAAAATACAAAGGTGTCGAGTGTCATATAACCTAAACCTTAGGGAGGTCAGTGTAATCTAGAGAGATCGCAGGGGGAAGTTGTGTTTGCTCTTTTGCATGTTATTGAGATACATATGTGGGAAAGCTTTTAGGATACAACTTTCAGTGCTATGCCTTAAGAGTCCATAAAAGGTAATAAGACCAGAAACATCATTAAGATGCAACATAGAATTTCTTGTTCAGTTTGGTGTTTGCATTGGTTTTGGAGGGATAATCTAAAGTGAATGATCCATATCTTACTGTTAACATAATTTCTTTATATATGAACCTAGCTTGTGTTAGGGAGAAATTCTTGCGTGATCCTATAGCACATTTAATGCCTGTTTCAGGATTATTCACAACAATTCATTTTGATGTATAATTTAGAAATTATATTAAAAAAAAAAAATCAAGAATGAGTGGTTATGAATGTTCTTGGAACACATATTAAATGTTCTCCAACCTCTAGGCACATACAAGAATTTCTTCACATTAAGTGAAGATTTATGTCATTAATCTCTCTATGTTTTTGTTTCAGCTTAGTGGATGCTTTTCAAGGGAACATAGCGTCTGCCGTTGAACAGGGCATTTCGGATAAAATAAGTGAAGGCATAGGGAAGCTTGACACTTTATTGCAGTCTCTTCCAAAGCAAATCTCTGTGGACAACTTTGCGCAGCTAAATGTTTCCTTCGTTGGCAATCCTATCCTGAGTAATACTTCGGTTGCAGTTGCGATTAACGGCTTATTCACAGAGAGAAATGTCGGTTTAGTACCTCAAGGTTACCGAAAAGAATTGCAGGTTTCTTCTGCCTGTGGTGGTTTACCAAAGATGATAAAGGTTTCAATCCATGAAAATGTGTTCAAATCTGCTTCCCTAGTTTACTTCAATGTAAGTTGTTGAAATCTTAAACTTTTTTACTTTTTATTTTATTTATTTATTTATTTTGAATTTGGGCTCTCTGTATGTATGATGTATGTTATCTTATTATTACTATAGCATGTTACATATGATCTAAGCTAAGATTGGTCAATATAAATAAGCCAGTTTCTGTTAAAGCCATGGCATATCAGATTGTGTGTCTGATTATTATCTGAGCTGAAAAGAACTTAGATAGCTTGGTGGAATCACTATATCCTTTAAAAGAAGACATGATAGTGCCGGTGTGGCGTAATTGGTAATTAGGTGGGCTTTAAGTAACTCTTACCTTTTCCAATTGCATGCATTTTTCTCCGGCGATAAACATCGAACTCCGCTCATTCAATGTTGATGGTCATTTTGAATATCTTGATACATTCATAAATCTATGAATTTGGTTGCGAATAGTATTCCAATTCACTAATTCATAACTTTTACATTGTATTATAGAGAAAAGAAATTCTTAGATTCTCTTAGAGTAAGAGAAAGATTATATTCTATGCCATTCATGATTTAACACTGTTTTTGCGAATCGTGGTTGTCTTCTACTTTTTACATTTTAACTGTAAATTGCTTGTACAGAATAAATGGTACAAAGTAACACTTTTTTCTCTTTCTCTATAATATGAATGTACTTTGATTCTTTATATTGTTTTGTAGGCTGATAATTGTTCTTCTCCTTTCATCTTTTTGGTTTCAGGCAGGTAAAATGCAAATGATTATCGATGAACTACCAAATCAGGCCATTTTGAACACTGCTGAATGGAGATTCATAGTTCCTCAACTATACAAACAGTATCCGAACGACGACATGCAGCTTAATATATCTGCATCTTCTCCTCCAGTGATACTAGTGGATAAACAAGATGTTCGTGCGTCCGTCTTAGTCGACATAACGATCGATGTTCTTGAAGCTGGTGAAGTCATACCTGTTGCCTGCATCTCAGTGGTATGCTTGATGAAAAAAGTGCACATAAGATTCTTGAAACATTCTTTTCAACTTTCTGATTAAGCTATCTGAAATTCAGACATAAGTTTCAAAGTTGCCGAACTATATATTTAGAAGGTTAAGTTATTTCCAAAGATTCCTATAATTTCTCTTAATTTTCAAGTGGTTTTAAGGTTTTAATTAATTCCTTATTTATATAAAAATTTTCAATCTTAGTCTTCTAGTTTGTACATTTCTAATTTAGTCCTTATATTGTACAAACATTTTTTAACTAGGTTTCTTTAGTTAAAAAATGTGTGATCACAATCCTATACTAAACCATGAATCGCTTTTTCTTGTGTTGAAAATTCTTGTATAAAACAACCATACATGTATTTGATCACAAAATGTTCAAATTCTTGGTTATGCTGCAGGATATTAGTGGTTCATGTTCTGTGGACATTATACGAAACAAAATCAATGGCAGGCTCAAATTGCAAGAGTTTTCTGCATACCTGAAATGGAGCAAAATAGGGAAATTGCACATAAGTTTGATTCAGGTAAATGAAAGTAGATGTATTCATTTTGTAAGATATCAGCTATTTATTATTTAGAAGTTGATCCAAATACATTGTTTTACTCTAGAGTGATATTATTTGAACATTTAAAATAGGGTGTCTATGCTCTTATCCCTTCATTTTATTGTTCTTTTGATTTGTTTTTATTGAATAAACCGCTAATTTAGCCCCCGTAAAAAAGAAATACAGTTGTGGTCTTCAAAATATGAACATTTTACAAAACTCCCCTTCTACTGCTTAGATTTTGGGATATTTGTCTATTATTGTTTGTCTTTGAGAGACTACAGATTTCTTTCTTTTAGGGAATAAATTGTTAACCTCGTTGTCTTTTGAGAACTAATTTTGAATATAGTTTAGCGCATATTTAACATCTTATAGAAAGATAACTCTAATTTCTGTTCTCAACTATATGACTCTTATTCTTTAAGTCCCTAACACTTCAACTTTTGTCAATAATTGCAGTCATTGATATCAACGGCCCTAAAAACCGTTGTCGTACCGTATCTTAACTTGGAATTGAAGAAAGGATTAGCACTGCCAACCATTGATGGTTTCGCCTTTCAGAATGCGAATATCTTGTACTATCCTCCATGGATTACAGTGTGTACTGATGTTTCCTACTCAGAAGACTACTATCTCACTCAGCATTCAGCTTATGTATCATAAAACTGCAGTATAAGAAGATTGTACCAGACAATGAGGGTTGTTGCATGTAACAACTCCTCGGAACCATTCTATCACGACGCGAATTCGAACCATCCCCGACCATGGTTCCTTTGATGGATGATCTGTAGATACTTCAATAAATGCATATCGAACATCGGATGTACCCAACATTGGTGGATTGTATAGCCTAAACCCTAAACCTTCTTATATCAAAACAAAAATGGTTTGCATGTTTTGTTCTTGTGGGAAAGGTATGAACTATGACTCTAAATGACTGCAAAAAACATATGTAGAAGTCTGATCCATTGTAAGCTGTGTAATGTGTATATAAACATTAGTGCATTAGTATACTCTTTTTGTACGCCATACATTCATTAATTAAGATTATTTGGTTTTTAGAGAGGACTTTATTGGTGTGTTCAAAATGTTGTCATTTAAATATATAATTATGACACAACATTAGAGTATCCATAAAATAAGAGGTAGTCTAGAGTTATTACTCCTTTCCTTTCAAATAGAAGTTACATTTCATAATGAAATATGATAGCTCGTATTGTTGACCAATAATGTGATGAACGTCAATGTCTCTTTTTTAAAATTTGAATAATCAGTTTTAATTCTAAATTATTAATTTTTATTATTTTGGATGATGAATTTTAATATTTTCAGATGATCAGTTGTTATTATTTTGGATAATTAATAATGATCAGCTAAATATCTGTTGAATTGGTCAAAATTTTATTAATTATTTAGCATGATTGTTTTTTTTTTTTTTGGCAGGATTTAGCATAATTGCTTAATTGGCATAAAAGACTAATAATATCACGTAAAAACATAATTCAATTATGGTAAAGATTAATAAAAGATCTGAGTAGGAGACACCCTTAACCTAGAGAGATGGCTCCTGCAAAGATCAAATAAAATGGCAAACAAGGTATTGTAGTGGTAGAGTATATAAATACAAATTTAAAAAAAAAAAGGGGAAAAAACCAAAAAAGGACTCACTGTGACTTTTATCACATTAATATGCTAATATGTATCTCTCATCTCTACATCTTTTCTCCAGGTCTATGTACGAGAGTAAGCAGCATTGTCTTGTAGTAAGTAAAATTAAATTGAAGTAGCATAACACCCGCACGTTGCGCAGTAATAATAAAATTTATAATATTAAATTGAAATTAAGTAAATATATTATAAGATAAATTCTAAAACTTTTAAAAATAATAAATCATTTTTGAAATATATACTAAAATGTTTCAATTTGCTATATGAATTTATAACAATTGTTAGATTATTAGATTATGTAATGTCGAAAATATTAGTGTTTTTTAAATTTCTTAGTTTGTTATCAAAATAAATTCAGCAGAAGATTTTTGTTGAGTTATTTTTTATAAAATAAGGTAGAGAAATTTTATTTGCACACCAAAATCAGCCACCAAAATCAACCACTAATGTATGTATACATAAATATACGAAAATACATGTGTAATTTTATTATTTTCAATGTATATTTTGTATTTTAATGTGTATTATATATAAGTGGTTGATTTTAATGACTGATTTTAATGTACAAATAGAATAATCCAATAAGATATTGGTATGTAATTCAAAATATATAAATTAATATTATAACACTTCAAATAGTAAATTACATATAACTTTATGAATTAGATATTGAAGTGAAAAATTCATATTTTGATTATGTGGTTTGCAACCTATATCTACAAAAGCTTAGATAATATTTATTAATAAGAATGGATAAGATGTAAAGAATGGAGAATGATATCTAAAAACATAAGAAATTATAATATATTAGACTTTGGTAATAGACATTTCTTACCAAATTTAAAATGCATAAAAAATAAGATAATATGTAAACGTTGAAGGTAATATAATTAACATAAAAAATAAGATAATATATAAGGTAAGGAACATAAGAATTAAAACAATATCTCAAGGTTAAACATACGTATAATTAATATTATATGGTGTTTGATAGTTTTATGATTGAGTAGATCAATAGCAAACTAAAGATTAGAAAGTTTGATATTTTCATAAGCCTTAATAAAATGTATGATAAAATGCTAACTTAATATGAATGGAGGGTAAGAAGAGCATGAGGTATAAGATTAAGTGAAAAATGATAAAGAACATGTATGAAGAAAATGTTTATTTATATAGTAAATATAAGGAGAGAATATAAAAAGAAATGATAAATTATGTTCCATTATTCAATTTATACATATTAAAGATAAATAACATTAAGTATTTGTAACTAAAGAAATATAAATGTGATGAGAGTGGAAAGAAAAGGAAGAAGATTCCTAAGTTATAAGAAACTAAACCATCAACTATTAAAAATAATAATACTAACATGCAATGAAAGGATACAGTAACCTAAAAAGAAATAAATGTAATTAAAATAGAATGTAAATTAAAAAAATCTTAAGCAAGAAAGTAAGAAGAAGGAAAAATCATAAGTAAAATAAGAATAACTATGTTCTAGCATGTTAGAGAAAAGTATGATGTGGCAAAATAAGGAGAAATCAAATATATGAGGATGAATATGGAGTTATTTTGGTTTTTCCTTTAATATATTATTATTATAAATTATAAATTATAAATTATAAATAGATTAAATTAAATTTGCCTCATAGCATAGCATCCACTGCCCACTATTCACACATCACAAGGTAATAGTAAACAGTTACAAAACGAGAAGGCCAAGTGTTAAGAGAGCGCGCGCGTGCCATAATTAACAAATTTGCAAAAATAACTCATCAAAGGAATTCCCACTTCTGCTTTCTTCTTCTCTGATTCAATTTCTTTTCAGTGGCGCAAGAAGCAGCACTGATGGCTATGGAGTCTCAGAAAAGGAGACCAGTGAGGAACCACAAGCTTCTCCTCGACGATTACATCCGTTTCCTTCGCTCTCGCCATTCTCTCCACCTCACCATGTCTCAACTGAATCAGGTTCCGTTTAACCTTTCACTTTTCAGTTCTCCATAATCGATCTTCATTCCAATCTCTTTTCTTCTCTCTTTCTCACTTCAGATCATTCGCATTCACGGCTTCAAGAAGATACACCACGCTCCCAAGGTTCTCTGCGCTCTCTTTCTCACACGCTAATTTTCAATTCCTCTTTGGTTGCGCGGGAAAATGTCACCTATTCTCTGCTTCTTGGAAATTCACCGCAAGAAATTCAATTCAGAGAAAAAAAGTTCAAATAAGAAAGTGAATGAACACGATTACATTACTATATATGTTGCTTCTTGTGACTCTCAAACTTGTCTGTGAATTTTCCACAGAAGGTGTTGGTGGACGCGGTGAACTCGCTCGATCTGGTGAACCTATCACGCTCCATGCTCCACAGTAGCGTCGTCTCGGCGTTCGCGGTTCTGACAGTGGAAGACGCCATTGCCGACCTCAACGAGCTCAACTGGCAAGAGTGCTGCGTCACTTCGTTGGAGAAATTCTGCAGCAGAAACAGCAACTCCATTATCAACAACAACAACAACCACAGCTTCCTCTTTCCTCCTTCATCCTCCGATCCTCACCATAGCTGCCTCCAGATCGCGAGCCACTCGCAGGTTGCGTCGAAAAGGAAGATGAGCGGCGGCGGAGGAGAACTCATCTCCGAAGCTTTTCGCAGCGGAATTCGACCCCCGAAGATGGTACCGAGGCGTAAGAGGAGTGGTGCTCATGTTCCTTCCGCTTCGCTTGCTTCTTCTTGCTGAATCTATGACCTTTTCAGGTTCGTTTCGTTGATCTGTGTTTTCGTAAATTCTTGGTATTAAAAGAGAGATTTTACAGAGACTGATTTGGATTGTGACTACGTTATAGTTGTGGATAGGAAGGTAACTAGTAACTACCAGTAAATACTCAAATTGGCTCCCGAGAAAGCCTCAAAATCTCAAATTAGCCCTTTAAATTTCATTGGGCTCATTTTGGATGCCTAAATTTCTAATTTTGTTCTAGTTTAGCCCTTCCATTATCTTGTTGCCCACGTGGACCATTAGATTGTCACGCTGGCTGTAGTTTAAAAATGGAGTTTTGCTCTTTGTGCCACAAGACTCAAACGACGTCATTCAAGTGGACAGCAAGATAACGAAAGGACTAAATTGAAACAAAATTAAAAATTTGGGGTTCAAAATGAGACCAATAAAATTTGATGAGCTAATTTGAGGCTTTTAGGACCAATCCGAGTATTTATTTTAGTAACTACACTTTCAAATCGTATGCTACTACAACTACCACTACTAATCTTAATCATATGATTCCTTTCCATTTTCTGTATAAAATTAACTTTAGGTCATCGTATTTGACTTTATGGAATTAATTCTTAACAAAAATTATCCTTATCACTAAAGGCATATTATAACATATACCCTCACTCACTCTACATTCGAACTTTATTATCCAAAGTTAGTTGTATATTATTTTTCTATTAGGCTATTAGCAGATTCATTTTAGCGGCCACACTTTTATGACAATTAGAACGTCACAATACTAATAATACAGATGAATCAGTCTCCATATTCCCCAATATAGCATTGTCTCCATTTGAATTTGCATTTTTCTTATATCGGAACAAGAAATAAATCATAACAGAAAACCTCAAATTTGAAGTTAGACCCACTGACATGAACGAGGAGGAGATAATTCATCCTCAGCTGTTATACGATGTTAATTAACGGAAGGCATACGCTAGTTTGCAAGATCTAACGTTTCTAACCTTCCAAAACAGTAGCTTTGGTTGATTGGTTGTGACTTATATAGTTTACAAGGATCCCAATTGCATTTTTTTCTTCTATTTGTAGCGCTTATTTGTATGCCTTTGCAGGGTTATTACCTGAGTTTTTGCACTCAATTTGGGTTCATGATAACATTTGCATTCCAACTAAGTTGCAATCTGTAATGTTCATTGAACATCTATTATTCTTCCACTTATTCCCAAGATTGGACAAAATATACCCTTTTTTGTTCATCATTAACAATAAATATTCTCTTCAAGGGAAACATAAATATAGTTATTATACAAAATTTTAGGAAAACACAACAATTATATAAAATAAACATTTCAAAGCACGAAGGGATCTGTAGAGGTAGAATGAACCTTGAAATCTAAATGGTTTTTCTCAAGTCAACGCGAAAGTGAAGAATTTCAGGTTTCGATAAATTGAAGGCTCGTAGCTCATTAGGATATATTCTCCATATGAGTGGCAAATATACCTGAAGGAAGACAAAATGTAATATTCAATCAAATTTCTCCATGAATGAAAAATATTGAAAATCAAGAAACAAATTTACAATTATTTTACAGTTATTGAGTACGCAGAGTATTAAGTTGGCACGCTTACCTGGTTCATCAATATTCATGTGATCAAACGATCCAGTAAAGGTCACTTGAGATAGCGAAATGCATTGACGAACAAAAACAAGCACAAGCAGTATTCGGCGCACGAGACACTAGTTGGAGATTAAATCAATACAAAAAAATAAATATGGGAGTTCTCTAGTTAAGTATTAGAGCTTTGAGCTTGATCACTGGCCTAAAGAACATTGAGAACCAAATGAATAGCAATAAACATAAGTTTATAATTTTAAGATTTGCAGCAGACTCCAAGTGTGTAACGAGTTGAAGTTCAGACTATAAAGTTATATAGGTACCTGACCTATACAATTTTTTTTTAAAATCAAGATTCAGGGAATGGCAATGATTAGATAAGCAATATTGACTTCAAATTAATCGAAACAAGAAAGAATCAATGAAGGAACAACAATGTGTAACAGAACACATACTGATAGCCGAGTGATTTGTAACAACGACCACCTTTTCTGCTTCTATCCTGTGCATGTACAGTCAAAATTTGATTGCAAGCAATCAAACAGTAGGAAAATGAGGATCAATACTTCAATGAACATATGGATGTTAATGTTAAGAAACTCTAATAAGAAAGATGACTAGTGCAGTAGAACTAAGACAGCATTATACTTATACACACACGAAAAGCTAAAACTACAATATCAAGCAAAAAATTTAAATGTCCAGGATTTAGACATCACTAACGGAAACACTGTGATTTAAATTGACTGAGTATTCAGAATACCACTTTGTAATGGCAGCAGCAGGGGCCAACCAAATATAATACTGCGTTTCCTATCCTCTGTCACTCAGACCATACTGGCCTCTCCTGAGTCTTCCTTACCTCGTCATCAGAACATTTCACCAGTGGTTTTGTGGCCTCTACCTCCTTCAATCTCACCTCCATCACAGCCATAGTGCCATGACCACATGGACGTTTGGCTTTTGATGCAGCTCCTAGATAAAAATTGGTCCTTTGGTCTTGTGACATGGATCTTTTCATTATGACGGCCAGGCGGAAAATTTGCAGGACCTCACATTGTAAAATATATGTCTTCCAATGATATGCCTAATAAGTTTAAAACAAAGCAGAATCATAACAATACCAGCCAAAAAATAAATCAGAACAAAAAACAAGTGGGAAAAAATGTTAATGGAGAGAAACCTACCCACAAGCAAATAATGAGCTATTAAGGCCACCAAAACCAATTCTCAGAATAGCAACCCAACATGCTCAAAATTTCTAGCTGCAAAATGCATTAAATAATTTTAATTACATAGCAAATCAATTTAGCAGATTTTTTTTTTTTTTTTTTAATGTCTTGAGTTGCTTCCATATCAACAACAGCAAGGATGAAAGCCATGTCATTAATCAATAAGAGATGGAATAATGAAAAATATGATTGATTTGATACAAATGTACAGGGATTCCTCCTCTTCATAGATGCATTACAGCAGGTGATTAGCTAAAACTATAGAAATCACTTATCCTAAAACTAGGATATCATGAGAATAGGAAGCTACCTTATCATCTCTTCTATTTCAATTGGCACATCTGGCTTGGTTATAATACAATAGCATAAGCATACGTAAAGAATCTGTGAATCTTGTGACAATGGACGAATGAGTCATTTTTTGTGTTATTACCAATAATCACCACAGGAACATGATCCATCTTTAAAATGGTGGAACCTATTAATATCTCTGACAATAATTTCCCGTGACACAATTTTGCATACAAATTTGAAAAAGGTGTGGCAATCAATACAAACTCGTAGATTCTTCTTCACCCTTATTGGAGCTCTAGGTGGTGTAGCAATTAAACCAAAGGCTACAGCAAGTTTCTCACTATGGTGATATAAGAGCTTCTCCTTTTCACTCTGGTTCACATTATGTAAATCAATGTCTATGATGGGCGTATATCCAACTTTACTTAGAAGACCACTCAATTCATCTAGTTTCGCATATATTTCATCACTTCTACAATGACTTCTGTCTCCAACAATGAAGGTATATACCTTGTCTTTGACCTCAAGCCAACTCATTCCAGGCTCCTTCTTTACATTGCTCTCTCTCATAAGCTTTCTAACCTTTGCAACATTTTCCCACATTCCTGCTGATGCATATATATTTGCAAGGAGAACATGGGTACCGGATTTCTCTGGCTCAAGAACAAAAAGCATCTCTGCAGCTTTCTGACCAACTTCTATATTTTTATGGATTCTTGCTGCTCCAAGAAGGGCCCCCCAAACCGAGGCATCAGCTTCAAATGGCATGGAATTTACGACTTCCATTGCTTCATTCAGTTTCCCTGATCGTCCAAGAAGATCAATCATACAAGCATAATGCTCTTGTGTAGGTTTAATACCAAATCTTTCCTCCATTGTTTCAAAATACCGCTTTCCCTCATTTACCAAACCACAATGATTACATGCACAAAGAACACTTACTAAAGTGATATGATTGGGCGGCACACCATCTTCAAGCATTTGACTAAACAACTGTAGAGCCTGTTTACCTTGTCCATGTTGAGCCAACCCTCCAATCATTGCAGACCATGAGACTATTCCTCTCTTAGGTATCTCAGAAAAGGCACGATCAGCATCCTCTATGCTTCCACATTTTGAATACATATTAACCAGGGAATTGCTTGCAAAAATATCAGACATGAATCCGAACTTTATGGTATGGACATGTAATTGTTTCCCTTGTTCATATGCAGACAGATTTGCACAAGCATTTAAAAGAGAACTGCAGACAAATGCATCTGGCTTGATATCTGCATACTGCATTTGCAAATATAGCTTCAAAGCCTCTTCTCCATCCCCATATTGAGAATATGCTGTTATTATGGATGTGTAAGCCACCAAATCTTCCCAAGTCCGCTCTTCAAATATTTTTGAAGCTTCACCTATGTAGTTACATTTTCCATACGCATCTAGTAAACTGTTTATTACATAGAAGTCAGAGTAAATTCCATATTTGATGGAAAGTGCATGAAGTTGCTTGCACAGCTTAATTGCCATCAAGCTCGCAACAGATTTGAGAACAGTTGATAAAGTAGTTTGGTTGAAATCTGTATCCTCATGATACAATTTAGCAAAAAGTGAGACTGCTTCTAAGTCATCACCACAAAGTGAATAACCAGAGATCAAAGCATTCCATGCAATGATATCCTTCTTTGGCATCAGCTCAAAAGCTCTTCTTGCATCATCCATCATTTCGCACTTTGAATACATGTCTATTAGCCCAACTCCAGAAAACAAATCCGAATTAGTATCCATCTTTATCAGACTAGAATGTAACTGCCTGCCCAAATCCCTCAACCCCATTGCAGCACAGGCCTTTAGAGCGCTTGATAAGGTAAACAAATTAGGACAAGTTCCAGAGCTTTTCATCTCATCCAATAGCATCAAAGCCAAATCATTACACTCATGAAGAACACAACAAGCAATAACTGCATTCCAAGACACAATATCAGGGTGCATAATTTCACGAAAAACAGCAACGGCATCTTCACTCTCCCCAGCTTTTGAATACATGTCAACTAATGCATTTTTTGAAAATTGATCTGAATCATGCCCTAACTTCACCAAAATCCCATGAAGCATCCTTCCTATACCACCATCCTGCAATCCGGCACAAGCATTCAATACGATCGAAAGGCTAAACTCATTAGGACTCACCCCACCCCAAACCATGTTCTTGAACAAATCCACTACTTCGACATAGAAATCACTCTGCATATAACAAGAGAACAAAGCATTCCAAGAAACAACATTTCTTTCCTCTATTGTGCCAAACAGTCTCCTAGACTCACCAAGCTGCCCACACTTAGCATACATAACAACCAAAGCATTAGCAACAAAGCCATCAGAATCAAAACCTGTGACCACAGTCATCCCATGAATCTTCTTCCCCATGTTCAAGTCCTTCTTGATGGAGCATGCCTTAAGGATGCTAGGGAATGTGAACTCATTGCACTTAACACCTAACATGGACATGTCACTCAAGGCCGAAAGGGCTTCATTTGCAAGCCCGCTCTGCACAAACCCAGATATCAAAGCAGACCAAGAAACCAAATCTGGTTCAGGACTTTGATCAATCAACTTACGGGCAAACCCAAAATGGTGACACTTGGAATACATGGTCACAAGGTGGTTCCTTAGACTTTGGTTTTTGGAAAACCCAAACTTTATCATATGGGCATGGACCTCCATGCCTAAATTGAGGGACTTGGTGGCAACACATTGAGACAAGAGGGTGGAGTAGGATATTGAGGGTTGTGTGGAGTATTCAGAAGTTAAATCTAGAGCGGCTACTGAAGCAAAGGTTTGAATGGTTGGGGGCTTGAACCGGAGGTAAAGGCGTTGGAAAATTGAGTGTGGCATAAATTTAATATACGAATGCCATAGACGGGTTCTATTCATGGACACAGCAACCAGCAAGAAGAAGTGAAAAACACAGCAAGGATCAAAGAGGAAATGACTACACCAACCAGAATCTGAGGCAACCACGACCACGCTGGAAGAGGGTGACGGTGGCCGGCTGTCGAAGTTAGCAGAAGATTATATGAGAAAGGGATATAGGCAAGGTTGTCAGGAGCGCGTCTTTGCACGTAAGAGCGTACGCTCTTGCGTCTTTGTGCAACCCTTCCGTTCCCGTCTCTGATTAACAACCATAATTGCAGGTTCTTAAGATTAACAGTGGAACCCTAACCGTCGAGTTCGTAGCAGGGGAGACCACCGTTTTCAACCTCCACCTTCATGATCTCCACCTCAAGCTCGCCGTTCCGTCTCCTTCTTCGCAGTCCGTCGACGACAATCGTGGCCGTTCCATCAGCGACGGCTCCTTCAGCGACGGCGACGGAGGAATCGGCGAAGAAACGGCAGCAACTAGGCGTTGCAGCGACGGAGGAACCTCGTTCTTCTTCCGTTACGTCTTTCGTTCTCTTCGGTATCTCTCTCTCTTTTGGTTCTACGGCGGCGGCGTGATAGAAGACTTCAAAAGAGGGTCGGCCGATTAGTTAGGACAGCCCAGTGAAAGGGGCTCACTCTCCGGCAGCGGCGACGAGTTTTGTGGATGTTTAGTCTCTTTTGGGCAGCGTTTGGTTGTGTGATTGGGATTAAGAGATTGATATTGGTGAACTGGGATTAGGATACTGAGAGTGAATGTAAGTGGAGGATTGTGTTTGGTTTAGAAAAGACTAATTTTAGCTGTGTCTCAGTATTGTGTTTGGTTTAATAAAAACTAGATGGATTTAATATGTTAATTGACGCAAATACCCTTATGTTACATCAAATTCCTAATTTGAAGCTTGTTTCCTCAAATTGGATCTAACCTTTCGTTCTCTGTGCATACGGTGGTGGGTGCTCTTTCGTGAGGTTGCCCGTGGTTTGTCTGGGAAGTTCGTGGGAGTTGCAGTAGGCGGAGACCGTTTGGGTTCCCATTGGTGGGAACGTCGCCGGTGTGTGCCCGCTGCAACCTTCCATCCACGGTTCCGCCACCAGGGCTCCGTTGTCCGTGTCGGTTCTCTGCGATCCGTCCGTCCCTGCCGTTTGTAGCCTCGAAGGTAAGTCATTTCTGCTTCCTATGCTTCTGGTGTAAAACCGCGTTGAGAAGGATGCGTGGAGGAAGACGAACTTCTTTTGAGAAAGCGATTTTGACTGATATGGTGGTTGGCTTAATTTATTTTGTTCTGTTGCATGGTTGATTAAAGTAGGTAAGCAGGTGATGCATTGTTCGATTAAATTAATTTGTAATGGATAGGTGTTGCCATCGTCGGTGTGTTGGTTCTTGTCTATGGAAGTTGCTTGTGATTAGTTGTTGCATAAACTGGATTAGTTGGAATTGGATTAAAATGGATTATTTGGAATTGGAATTGATAAACTGGATTATTTGGAACTGGGTTAAACTGGATTATTTGGAAGTTGCTTGTGAATAGTTGTTGCATAAATTTCAGTTTTTTCCATTTTGATGAATGTTTTGTCTCCTTTGTGTTATTGAATTGCAGGAATTGGAATTGAAGGCATGTCTTATTGGGTAAGATCTGCCGAAAGCGGTGACTCTAGCACCAGTGGCGAAAGGGTATGCAAATGTGGATTGATTGCGCATTTGAAGGTATCAAATAGCGAGGCTAATCCCGGAAGAGAGTATTATTCGTGTCCGGAGGGAAACTGTAGGTGGTTTAAGTGGGCTGGGCCCCCGTGAAGACGCCGGTTAGGGTTGGCGCCCAACATCGGGAGCTAGGGGCGGACGAATCTCGAGTTGGGTTGGGTAACACGTTGCTTGTAAATGAGAGAATTAGGAGAATTGAGCACGATTGTGCAACTCTAAAGATGCTAGCTTCCATGAATCTGTTATGCGTTATGTTTTCATTGTGTTTGTTGATGGTGCTTTTGTTTAGGGCATGAGCTACATGTATCAGTGGGTGGTTGTATGTTGAGAGGCATGCCGGTTATTGTGTTGTGTAAGTTGTTGAATGTAAGCCGGATGGGGGTTTGCAGGGGTGCCTACCATTAAATGGATGTAACCTGTGACTTGCTTGAATGCTTTTGGTTGGACCAAAATAAATACACTTGATTTTGTATTTTCCGTTATGTTGTCCCCGTTCCCAGTGTTGATGCCGTCATGATGTGCTTATGTTTAAGAGTGATAGCCATGTTATTTTCCTTTTTGTATTCAGAGGATGAGTCATCACCCCTATTTCATTAAAAAACATACATGTACCACATCATACACAAACACACACTATTTTCATGTATACACAGATACATTGAGTTAGATTAATACAATCTGATAGCCAGAGTAATAATACCATATATATGTAATTTGATGATGAACAAGCACAA
>JASCZI010030733.1:6776-38035 GCA_036250425.1 Stylosanthes scabra
TAGGAGCAACATTTCAATTGGTCATGGATTCTTGCATCATATTTGGTTTGCAGATAAGTATGCAGAAGATAAAGGAAGAGTTGTTCAGAGAAAGAATGAAGTGAAAGGCAATAAGAAGAAAAAGAAAGATAGAGATAATCATGAAGTTGGAGTGAGTGTGGTTACTTCTGCATTAGGATTCTTGGCTAGTTTTGAAGATGTGTATAGGCTTTGGGCTTTTGTTGCAAGGTTTCTTGATGCAGATTTTGTGGAAAAGGAGAGGTGGAGATACACTGCTCTCAATCAGAGAACAATTGAAGTTTGATTATTCATTCAACCAATTGAATTCAATTTGTTGTTATTTGTTCATTTTTGTTCTTGATTTTGTTGATCTTGTAAGTGTCTATCTAAAGTGTGGTTTTGGATAAAGATTATTTCATGCATATGGAAATTTTATTTGATTCTACAAGGAGAAAAATGAGGGTTTCTCTAATTTATTTGTCTGATGATTTCAGCAACTCTATAGATAAAGAATAAAACTAGAGTTTTTTATTTTCCACAATATCTATGATACAATAGGTCAATGACTAATTCGTGGCAAATTAAAACTCCATTTAAGAGTTTGCTGTTGGCCAGTGAGTTACTACATGCACAAATTGAAATTTAAATCCCGATATTTACTTAAATGAACTAGTGAACTAATCACTAGACCAACCCAACGTGATTAGAATAAAATTAGAGCTAACACTTTTAAGTTTTAACAATTCAAGAATGTTATTTTATTCAAGAATCAAGGTATGTCATGGTAGCAAGAATGGAACAATAGTTTCCTTACTAATGAGGATACTCAGAACCTAGACTTGTGTTAGCTTTGAGTTTGCATCACTCTACTCTATGGCTATGGACCATGATAAGATAAGCTAAAAGGACCAAGACAACAAAACAGGTCTTCATCATGCAATTTTCAAACTAAACATTACAACTATTTTGTTTCCTACTTTTTCTTATCCTCTACCTAAATTTCTGAAAAGAACAGAAAACAAACTCTACTTAATTAGCTGATTTTAGTTAACGGTGATAGTTATAAATGCAATAAAAGCTCTTTTAGGTGAATAATCTTGTAAAATTTTTTAATAAAAAATACTACTACATAACAAAAAGTAGCTACTAAATTAATCATTATATATGTATGTATATTAATATTAATATATATTAATTTACATATTTTTTTCAACTAAACAATTACCACAAGAACCTCCTGTAATAAAATGACCGTATAAAGAATTTTACACAGTCATCTAATCAAATTCATGTATTTATTTGGCTTTAGAAATAATAAGCTTAAAAATTAAATACTTTTGATGATGTGATAACATCTGATTAGATGTATGTGTAAAACTCTTTTACACTGACAATGCATGAAAATTAAATTCTAATAAAATAATCAAACTTGTTATGGTAGAATAATTAAATTTTTTCTAATATAATCCGTAATATTATTTATACATTTATTTTAATCAATTAAGTCATTTATTTTTATGTTAAATAAAAATTATTTTAATATTAAATAATATAAATTATAACAACAAAATAAATTTTTATTTGACATCAAAAATAATTTTTTTATTTAACCTAAAATAAATAATTTAATTAAACTTAATTCAATGAAATGGGTGTACACATTAATTATTTCAACTAAATAGTGATTATTAAGAAATATAAGAATGAACTCAAAATGATAAGGAAAATTGATGTGTACAAATGAACCCTTGATTCAATTCAAAGACCCATCAAATTTTCCACATAAGGAGGGGTTAGTTGGGAAGAGTCACAAAACCTACCACAAAAACAGAGATGGCATCACCTCAACAGGCCAGCGTCCAAGTCAGCATCTTTTTTCTCTTTCTCTCTCTTTCTTTCTTCACACTCACCACTTTCCACTTCCACCACCTACTCCTCTTCCCTCTACTTCTTCTTCTGATCTTTAACAACTCACAAAAAATTTACCCTTTTTTTTTTAAAAATTTCCATGGCTTCTTCGCACCCAAAGAATGTGGGAATCCTTGCCATGGACATCTACTTTCCTCCCACATGCGTGAAGCAGGTAGCTGTGATTCTGATTCTGATTGTGTTTTTGTTGCTATGTTGAGATAAAGTTGAGATTTTTAACTGTTTTTGATTTGTGGGGTGTACCGTGATTCTGATGCAGGAAGCTTTGGAGGCTCACGATGGGGTTAGCAAAGGGAAATACACTATTGGCCTTGGACAAGATTGCTTGGCATTCTGCACTGAGGTTGAAGATGTTATCTCCATGAGGTCACTTTCCAATTATTTTTTTTTTAATTTCTTTTATATATGTATTGAGGTTTCTGTGTTGCACAAATTCAAAAAAATACCTAATTGTGAGAATACTATTAAAAGAAATCAATCACAAATTTAACAAGTTAAGGATGGTAGTATTTGATATACATAAGCATATATGGAACATATAGATGAGTAAAAAGTTAAGTATTTGCTGCTTATTTCAGCTCTGACAGTTGACCAATGCTGCTTTGTGAACCTGTATGATGGTCTGACCTGCAATGGCTTGACTTACAGAGATGTTATTTTGTTTTGGGATGTTGACTTGCAGCTTGACGGTTGTGTCCTCACTTCTTGAAAAATATAAGATTGATCCGAAACAAATCGGACGCATGGAAGTTGGTAGTGAAACTGTTATTGACAAAAGCAAATCCATTAAGACCTTCCTAATGCAACTCTTTGAGGTATGTCTATCTCATTCTGTGTTTCGGTTTTGAGTGTTGACCATATGAAACAAACAGAACACCAATGGGGACTCACTTCAAAGATTGTAGACCTTTTATAATATTAACTTAATGTTGATATCTATGTTTACAAAGATAGGAGTTTGTAGCAGCATCCCCCTATGGCCCTATGTCCCTATCCCCTTCCACTTTTGTGGGATTCTCTTCCGGGGATGATCCCTATAGAAAAATTGTTTTCTGATGTAGCATTTTAAAGTTGCTATCCCAATTATTGTTTTCTGAAATATAGATGAGTAAAAATTCAAAGGGAAATAAAAGGAAGGAGATATATCTTTATGTGCTTATGTGATTCCTGCATCTTATATTAACTCATGTAACAATCAGGAGAGTGGTAATACTGACATTGAAGGTGTTGATTCAACAAATGCATGCTATGGTGGAACAGCGGCTCTGTTTAATTGCGTAAATTGGGTGGAAAGTAGCTCATGGGATGGTCGCTATGGACTTGTCATATGTACAGATAGCGCGGTATGAACTTGAAACTATTTCATGGAAATCCAAGCAATTGTCACTTGTGAGTAGTATTTTGTAGAAATCAACAATTATTTAACATATATCAAATGATACTAACTTGAAGAAAAATGTGGGTGTGTAACTGTGTATCATGTCTTTTTGTAAACTTCCTATCTCTGGATGCATATGCACATCCTTATGCAAGAACTTAAATTACAGAAAGTCTTAGCTAATGCAAATTAGATGTTGTATTTCTGATATCGCAATCTGCAAGAATCAACCTTTTAGGGTTGAGTTGATTGTGAAATTTCTGTGGCACAGCCTCAACTTATAATTAGATTTTATAATCTCATGTTTATAAGTTCATTTCACCATCTTTTGCTCATTGATGGTAAAAATTAACTTCGTGGGACATTGTTTTAGAAAGACAGTGTGTAGCAGATGTCTTATTTAAAAATTTCTTCATGTCTCATCATTTGTTAAAAAATGCTTACTACTATTCTATTTATGTTACTTTCTCCTCAAACAATGAATCAAATGCACAAATTGCATATGCATATAATACACCATTGAACAATTATCACAACTATGACTTTATCTTCAGGTCTACGCTGAAGGACCTGCACGCCCTACCGGAGGAGCAGCTGCAATTGCCATGCTTGTGGGGCCAGATGCTCCTATTGCTTTTGAAAGCAAATTCAGAGGCAGTCATATGTCTCATGCCTATGACTTTTACAAGCCAAATCTTGCAAGTGAATACCCAGTAATGCTCTGTCACTGCCTCTAGATTTTTGAACAGATATTTACATAGGTTTAGATTTAGCCTCTGATTTATGCCAATTGCTTGTTACTCTTAAGTGCTTCTTGATTTGTTCGGCATATGTACTGAATAAAGCATAGACTAGTTATGACCTTGCTGTCCTCTTGGTTTGGCGTGCTATAGGTTGTTGACGGAAAACTCTCGCAGACTTGTTATCTCATGGCTCTTGACTCTTGCTACAAGGTTTTCTGTGAGAAGTAAGCTTGGACTGAATTCGAAAGCTTTTTCAACTTTCTCCTTTTGGTTTTGGTTCTCCTAACATGTTCTTCCATGTTTAGATACGAAAAGTTGGAGGGGAAGCCCTTTTCAATAGCAGACTCTGATTACTTTGTGTTTCATTCTCCATATAACAAGGTAATGCAAGCTTTGTTTCTTTTCAATCTTCATGACATGGATAGACAATGATTACCTATAATGTTTCTCTGCGTAACTTGCTCTTGCAGCTTGTCCAAAAAAGTTTTGGTCGGCTATACTACGACGACTTCCTGAGAAATCCCAGGTTTCAGTACCATAAAAGAAGACTCCGTGGTTTCAAATAAATGTTTTTAAATTCTAATTTATAACTATTTTGTTCTCTGCTTTTTCTTTGTTCTATCTAGATTTGTTGACAATGAAGCTTGCGCATCCTTAGAACCTTATAAATCACTATTGGGTGACGAAAGCTATAATAGTCGTGATCTTGAGAAGGTAGCTAATTTCATCAAGAATGAGTTTCGTTAATCGACTAAAACATTGTTGCAAATTGAACTCAGGTGGTTTGTGGTCATTGTGATTCTACAGGCAAACCAGCAAGCCGCAAAAAAGGTATATGACACAAAGGTGCAGCCCGGCACACTAATACCGAAACAAGTTGGTAACATGTACACTGCATCTCTTTATGCAGCATTTGCATCAGTCCTTCACAACGAGAACAGTTCATTGGTAAGGTTTTTCACACTTAATCATTCTGTGTGCTTCCTACAGCATCTTTAATTTGTTGAATGGCTGATCCAATGGACTGTTCTTTTTTTTTTTTTTTGAAATGCAGGTTGGTAAACGGGTAGTTATGTTCTCGTATGGAAGCGGTTTAACGGCTACAATGTTCTCCTTAAAGATTCAAGAAGGTCAAGGCCCCTTTACTTTGTCCAACATTGTAACATTGATGGATGTAGCTGGCAAGTTGAAGCAGAGAGTTGAGGTATGCTGTCTTAACCACTGGTTAATCAATCTCTCATGATCATTGTACATTAAACCTAACATTTCAATAACAAGATTCTATGAATCATTATAAAACTGCTCCAAGAATTTCAAGTTAGTAAGTACAGAGATCTGTTATTTTTACACATTCTCTTCCTATATATCGAACCGATGAACACTCATCCACCACAATATTCTCCGATCAACACCGTTCGGTGGCGGAAAAGTATGTATAATCTCGGTATGTGAGGCTAGACGAACTCACAAAACATTTCTCTTTTGTTATAACATCATTGGTGATGAGGTTGAAAACATAATACATTTAGAGCAACATCCATAACTGAAGTACTGAACTTAGCTATACATTTATTTGTTGCAGTTTCCTCCTGAAAAGTTTGTTGAAACAATGAAGCTGATGGAGCACAGATATGGGGCAAAGGACTATGTGACAAGCAGTGACTGTAGCAACTTACTTGCAGGAACCTTCTATCTCACCAAGGTTGATTCCATGTACAGAAGATTTTATGCCAGAAAGGACACTACCAGCACATGACACACACACACACACACACACACACACACACACACATATATATATATATATATATATATTATTTAGTTAATCTTCACTTATATATTCAAAAATTTAGAGTTCATTTTTTCCCTTATTGATTCAAATTCTGAATTTGATCCCTTGAGCTTATTTATCTAATTTGTTTATAAAGATGTTTTCATCTTTTTTTTTTGGGTGGTAAGTTTGTACTTTAATTTGTACACTAAATCACTTTGTATGATGATTTGTCAATTAATTTTAAGTTAACTAATAATGCAAATAGAAGAGTATATATCTTAATGCAAAAATATCTAATAGTATAAAAATAAGATATTGACGAAGTGTTGGTTAATATCAATGAAAAATATTAGCCTCTTAGCATATTTTCATTGTATATATTGTCTTAATGTAGAAGGATTGGTAGTCAATGGATTTTTAACCAATATCTAGTGTGACAATTCTATTCATTATTATCAATTTAGGGATGGGAATTAGCCGAGCCGAACTTTAGCTTAGACGAGCCTGGTTCATAATGAACGAACTTTAGCTTAGACGAGCCTGGTCTATAATGAAAATATGTGGCCCAAGCTTAGGCTTTTTTTTAGGCTCGAGCCTAACCTGTTTAAAAGTCCGTTAAGCCCACGAGCCTATATTAAAAATTTATTATAAAAATTATAAATAAAAATAATTTCCACTAAAAACATTCTAGAATTTATAGTTCATTGTAAATTATAATTCAATAATATAGCAATTTTTTATCACATATAATATCATATAACTATATTTACTATGAAACTGTAGTCCAAAAAAATATAGGTTTTTTTTAATATAAGTTTGGGCCTTTTTTTCTAATACAAGTTTAGACTCTTTTTCAATTTTTATTATTGATTATTTTAAAATTTATCATACATGAATAATTGAAAATAACTAAGAATAATTTATTTAATAAAAATAATTTGGTAGGCCGGCCCAACGAGCTTTATAGGCTTTTTTTTAAATCCTATAACCTGGCCTAAGCCTGTTTAATAAAAAAGCTTAAACAAAAGCCTAAGCCTGGCTCATTTAGTGAAACGAGCCGAGCCGAGCCTGAAACGAGCCGAGCCACGAGCTCCCGTCGAATAGCTCGGCCCATTCCCATCCCTAATTATCATTATGCTAGTAACATATAATTTTGGACGATCTATTTATGTCATTTCAAATGATTTATTTTTTATTATTTTAAAAGATTTAGTTTTTATTATTTTAGATTATTAGATTTTTACTATTTAGTACGATTAGTTTTTACGTTGTTTTTTTATAGTATTTTTTTATTGGAGAAATGTTTGCTAATATTTTATGGTTACCTAGTACTATTCCCTGACTTTGTGTTAATATATCATCTTAATCATTTGTAAATCTTAGTTTCATGTAACTTATAATTAATACTCGAATTATATTATACTAAGTATATTAGTAGGTACTAATATATTTATGAGTAATGCTAGGAAATCAACGTTAGGGGACCAATAGGGAGTTAATGAGTGTAATTTTTTTTCTGATATTGGCTCACAAGATTTTTTTTATATTTAATAATCTAATTTGTTTTATATATGAATAACTGTATTATACTATGCACAACACATGATTCTTCAATAATTATTTGAGGAGAACTACCATGATTGTATTGAACAATCCCTTTCTTTGTTTTTGTTTCTTTTTAGTTACCCTATCATTAGATAAAAGCTAACCTTCCTACGAAACGTAGCAAAATTGTCGTTAGAAAGAATAATATAATATTGGACTCCACAATCTCATCATCACCAACTTTACAACTTGATAGGCATAATCCTAAACTATAACTCTAATAATCAATAACTAACAAACTCGTCCATAACCATAAGAATATATTATGCAATTTTAAATTATGTCCATGGATATTGTAGTATCTATCAAATAAATTGCTTTGTTGATTGGCCAAGAAATATATATGTGTTATGTGTTTAGTAGGTAGTGGTGAATATACTTGGTTCTAAAGCACAACAAGAAGTAGAGTCAAATAAATTGCACACTAATTTTCCAATCTTGAGTTGCTTCAAAGCACATATTATTGTTAATATTATTATTAATTCTAGCTATATATACACTAGAAATGTTGTTCAAATTTTCATCAAATCAAATCCTCACTTCCATAGTTAATTGTATATTCATCATTAGAAAGCATGAAATTTCCAATAATAGTAGTTCTTATCTTGTTGACACTATCAACAACAACATTGTCAAAAGCAGAACTTGATGCTAACTATTATGACAAAACATGTCCACAAATAGAAGACATAATTTCAGAGACGGTTCAGAGTGCTTCTAAGCAAGACCCTAAAATCCCAGCACGTATCTTGAGGATGTTCTTCCATGACTGTTTCATAAGGGTAAGTAATAATGTTCATTTAATTTTGAGGTTAATTATTAAGGGTATGTTTAAAATGGATAATGTTTGATTATGATTATAGGGATGTGATGCATCAATATTGTTGGATTCAACTGACACAAACGAAGCTGAGAAAGATGGGCCTCCGAATCTTTCAGTTCACTCATTCTATGTGATTGATGATGCAAAAGCCAAGCTTGAGAAAGCTTGTCCTCACACTGTTTCTTGTGCTGATATAATCGCCATTGCGGCTAGAGATGTTGTAACCTTGGTAATAATCCAATCCCTTTCAACACACAAACACATTTTCTAAGCATTCTAAACATTCTAAAATTGATTAAACTTTCTTGATACTTTTGTCAAACTTAATTTATGTCTTTTACTGTTAGAATTAACTCTGAAAACATTTATTCTTTTATTCTCCCAACACTTTTTAATTTGGATCAATTAGCAAAGTGAAAATGTTTTTTGATGTACAAACATCCACCATTACGCAAAGTCTAAGAAAAAGCCTGTAATGTACTCAGTCTTACCTAATAATTATATCACGGTTTAAACCCTTCAATTAAATTAAGAACATTTTAATATCTTATTCATATGTTGTTATGTTATGATAATGAAATTAAACCTTGGTCAGTCTGGAGGTCCATTTTGGGAAGTTCTGAAAGGAAGAAAAGATGGAAGAATTTCAAAAGCATCGGACACCATAAACCTACCAGCGCCAACCTTGAATGTTACACAACTCATTCAAAGCTTCGCAAAGAGAGACTTATCAATAAAAGATTTGGTGACCTTATCTGGTGGCCACACTCTTGGATTCTCGCACTGTTCTTCATTCCAATCTCGCATACACAACTTCAGTTTATTGCATGACATTGATCCAACTTTGAACACTAACTTTGCCCTAGGGCTCAAGAACAAGTGCCCTAAACCTAATACCACAGATCCTAACGCTGGTCAGTTCCTTGATTCAACTGCTTCCGTGTTTGATAATGATTACTTTATACAAATTTTGGGAGGGAAAGGCTTGTTTTCTTCGGATCAATCGCTCGTGGGCGACTCGAGGACTAAATGGATCGTGGAAGCCTTTGCCAAAGATCAGAGTGTCTTCTTTAAGGAATTTGTGGATTCCATGTTGAAGCTCGGGAATGTAGGGGTGTTGGAGAATGGAGAAGTGAGACTCAATTGTAAGGTTGTGAATAATTGATGAAGATAAGTTAATAAAAGAGGAATAATTGATATCCAAGCTAAGAGAGTGATGATGAGTGAACAAGTTAATTCGGTGTTAATTACCTGAAAAAATCCTTATTATAGTGTTGTGTGTGTTTGTTATTACTTATTACTAATCAAAGTTTCAATAAAAATTCAAAATCCAATATGACCTCCTCATTTAATTTGGACCGAAGCAAGACTAGTATCTTGTACACAAAGCGATATTCGAACAAAGAAGGAATTGGACACTCGCCAATAAGCCAATCCGAATTCCTTAGAATATGTACTCTAACCCAACATGTTTATAATCCAATTATACTAATTTGTTTTCATAGCCCAGACCCAAAAGATACATGTTAAGGAGAAGGAAAGAACCAATAAAGATTGGTCCAGTTGGTAAGGAATCAACTCATAACTTACAAGGTCATGAGTTCGAATCCCGCTATCGATGTGAGGACTTTGTTGGTAGGCAATCTGTGCCCTGGCCTTGGTGAGCCACGGGACCAGCTCACCTAAATTTTTGTTAAACAAAAAAATAAAGGAGAAGGAAAGAAAGTGAAAAGAAAAAATAAAATAAGTATATAGTTTGCAATACCAAAACAAAAAAGGATGCATAGTGTAGGGCCCAGAAAAAGTTACATGTTGCATGGTAAAATAGTTTTGTTCTCAATTCTTTTTCATAATTCTAAAAATATATGTTTAGTTTAATTTAACTTAATTTAATTTAATTTAATTTTATCATCAAATCTAAAACAAATTTAACTTTTATTTCTATCAATAACTTTTTTTTTATTATCAATCATGCTACTTGTACACCTCTTTTTTTCAATCAAGTTAAATTAAGTAAATTTTGTCCACGCACACAAACAGAATATTATTACTAGAACGAACAGAAAATTAAAAAAAAAAAACGAATAGATTTTAAAAGTTGTTCATGTCAACTATAAAAACATATTCGTTGTACATATAAATTTATGTTATTTTTAATGAAAACGTGTGTAAACAATAATAATTTGATTGGACTTGATTGAAAAAATAGTTATACGTCTAAAATTATTATTTTTTTTTTTTTCAAATTTTCCCTGACGGCCTTTAACCCTGCATCTAACCTCACCTATAATTAAACTTTACCATGCACTATCAGCACTAGCAAAGTATACCTCTAGCTTGGTATTAATATATGTGTTTTTTTGTTAAAAATAAATTTAGATTAGGATTGTAAAAATAAAACTAAAATTTATTTTAAGTATTAAGTTTATAACTAAATCAAAAAATAAATATTATTAAAACTATTAGAACATTTTAAAAAAATGTATACTTTAAAAAATAATTAAATAAATAGTTAAAATATTTGGAGATAAGTATTTCCTTTAATAGTGTGGTGGATGGTGTGTTGTGGTAATGTCACCATCAATTAAAAGAGAGTAAAATACCAAGACGACCTGATAATGACACAAAAAATTAAAACGGTCCCTAATTAAAAAAAAACATCTATCCCGGTTCTTAACAAATATTATTGTTAGACACAATGGTCCTTCTGTTAATTGGATGATAGAAATGGTAATGAAATGTGCAGACGTGGCATATAAACGGAGTGATGTGTCACTGTTCTAACAACGGAGACAAATTGACCCCTTATTGAGTTATAAATTGCATTACATGTTGCACTATAATCCACAAAAAAACTGCACTGCACTATCATTCACTCTCACAAAAATGCATGTTGCTTCACATAAACATCCTCAATTTTTTCATTCAATTCACATGATCAACTTATCACATAATATCAGAAAAACCAACTAGGTATATTCATTCTCATCAATTGATATTACATAATAGTAAGTTCCAACGAAATACAACACTTGACAGGCATCAATCCCTCAATTCAAATTGTAACATACTCTAGAACATGCCTTTCATTGCTAACACAAACAGAATGCTAATCAATCCCATCATGGCCAAACATATACACTTATTACCCTGATAACATCTAGCACCATCTTTGCCCCAAAATTCCAACTCCATAACCCTTTGCTCAAGCTCTCTCAGCCTTCTTGACATAAAAATCGCATTCCTATCGAAGCCCGTCTCTTCAATATTTTCTTCTACCATCTCATCCAGTCAGTAGAAATATTTGCAATGAGGTCGGCCTGTCTGCAAAATTAACTCAACAAAGAAAAAGGGAAATGTAGAGCCATGAGATATGATGATTCCACAGTGAAAATTTGAAAAAATTAAAAAATAAAAATCAACATATGCATTACATTGTAGTGAGGGTAACCAAGAAAAAATCTGTCCGGATTAAGCTTTGTGCAAGACTAAAATATGATAGAATAGTTCCCACAGTCACTTCTTGGAGAAGAAAACTTCTTCTTCCTGGGCTGACCCACACTGTCGCTGGAAGCAGAGCACGTCCTGCTATCGCCGCCGACAGTGTATTCTCCAAGGGTGCGACTCCTTGTCTCTGAAGTTTGTCCTCTCCGATTCATGATTGTGGGATGTGAGATTGCAGAGGTGAACTAGGTTTTCTCTTCAACAAATTAGGGCTCATGTCTCTAATGAAGAAGATAAACATGGATTTTAATGAAAAAAGTGAGGGGCCGGATTGGGCAACTTCACACTGTATCAGTCCTACTTGTCACTTAACGGCCACATGCCAACTTAACGTGTCACGTTTGCTTGCTCCGTCAAGTCAACACTAGCACAACTGACGAAAAAGATTTTTTGTCTAACGTTCATAAAAAACAGGAGCCAAAATGGGTATTTTTTTTTTTGGGTCTCGTGATCCGTCGTCAACATTGTCAGGATCCGGGTAGTCACTGCACTCGTTAAAAGATCTGCAGCAATATATAGCATGTTTGATTTTGATTGCTTTTCCATCCATCTAACAGTATTAAAAGTAGCTGCATTAGCTTTTATGATCAGAGTCCAAACACAGTGTTCATTCATGATTTTACAATTGACTCCTTCTACTCATTGGACGGACAATAACATGACCAATTCAAAACTGATGAACCATTTATTTTGGTTTTTTTTTTTAACAAACATTTATTTTAGTTTTATGTGGATGACTTCACATTCATTCTATGTGGACTTTAGAAGGGAGGTAAAAAAAAAAAAACTACATTGGATTTGGATATGCATTGTTTAATTATGAGGAATTAATGGCCATCATAATCATTTATAGATTTTTATTCTCGATCTGCATCTTTTAAATTAAAAGTTGATGACAAAATCTCATATGTGATATGTCTTTTTGTCATAAAGTAGATATATTATAGCGATGTCATTTCTAATGTTTATGCTGATATGAGATGTGGAATTTGACTTTTAGTGGAAACCATACTCTCTATTCTTTACTACTTAATATATCAACTTACACAAAAAAATAATAAAAATAAAAATAATATATGAAAGATGCTATATAATTAATAAAATTTATTATTTTTAGCTAATACTTTTAAATATTAAGTATTAAATTATAAATTTTAAACATTAAAACTAAAAATATAAAAATTGAAATATTCAGTAATATTGGTAAAAGATTAATCTAGAATTTTTCTTTGTCACTTTATATAAGTCATATCATGCGAGTTGACACTCGGGTATGATAAGAAATAAATTAATGATATCTCCTTTGTCGTGATTCACCTTCTCCACTCGGGTCTTCTCTTCCATTAAACCCTTGCAAATTTTCAAATTTCAATAGGTTGTTATTCCTATGAAATAACATTATTCTAAATTAGTTAAAATTGATTTAAAAAATGTTAACTAATCTTAATTTACATTCTGAATAATCTTTTTTATTTCAGTTTCTTTACTTTCTTCTCCCTTTTTTATTTTGAAAAAGAAAATAAAATCTCAAACACTATTCCTTAAAAGAGCTACACATATCATCCATGGTTGTTGTAAAACTTTCATCCCAAATGAATGTTGTTGGACAAGTGTTATTGTTGGAGGGTGGGGCACCAAATAAATAAATAAAATAAAATAAAAATAATACATATACACTGCATCCACATGCCACCACCGCCAAGTTGTAACCTTTGAGGTTGCCATTTAATTTGATAGATAAAGAATCAAACAATGGAATGGAAGATCAAAATGGACTTGTGTCGGCAACCCATGGTGCATTATCGTCCAAGAAGAACCATGATGCCTTTTAGAGCACATCATGATGATGTCAGGAAAATTAATTAAAAGAATTTGGGAGATAGATGCTTTTAATTACATCCACTCTACTAGGGTTAGAGATATAGATAAATTGTTTAATTACTAAATTTTAATTAAATCTTTAAAAAGTTATTAATTTTATTTTGAAAAATGTATAAGGACTATAAATTTTATTTATTTTGACAAACACATATATTTGATAAGGTGCATACTATCATGAAGTGGAGAAATGATGAAAAGTATAAAGATTATTCTACTTTAACAATCACATGGGTATTTATAATTTATTTTTTATTTATTTTTAAAGTAAAATCATAAATTTTTATACTATATCTTCATTCTCTTCATCATAACACCACTTCATTATAGAACTCACATTTGATAATGCATACATATTAGAGTCTTTTAATCTTATTTTACATCAATCAATTGAAATAAATTAATTATGCTGTTCATGATTCTTTTAAAAAAAAAATCTTAACAAATTCAAGTAATCTTAAATGTTATTTTATTTGAAAATTTTCTTATATTCAAGTAAAAGTGATTAGGTGTATGGTGTCTTCTTAAGTCTTCTCTGTTCTCTCTATCTTTCTTGAATGAGTGGAGGCATGGAGGCTCAAGTAAATTAAAGTGAGATAGGAGGAGAGTTTGGGAATTGGGAGGTGTGGGTTTATACTTTAGAGAATAAGAGAGTGGGTATCAAATTTGGAGAAATAGTTACGAAGATTGAGGAGAGAATAAAATAAATGGAGAAAGTATTACCTATTTTCCATTGATATTTTATGTTCTTAACTAAATATGAACAATAAAATAGATGAATGTAATTATATCTCCTAATAGTGATAAGTTATTTGGATTATTTAAATATTTAATTTCGGGATAGGATTTTAAAGATGATGTATATGTAAGAAAGAATATAGTTACGTTAAATTTTTAAAAAAATATCGATAAGACGTAAGAAATTAGTTTGAGTCTATTGAATTTAGGTAGAATTATCAAATAGCCGAGCGAGCCTGACTCATTTGGGCTCGCCAGTTTAGCTCGATTTTATACAGGCTAGAATTTTTTTAGTCCGGCCCATTTATGGCCAACCCGAATGATAAACGGGTTAGCCCGTTTAATTAAGTAATTAATTATTTTTAAAAAATAAATAAATATTTTAATTTTTAACTTACAAAAATTATTTTTGACAAAAAAATATTTTTTTTTCAAAAAATCTTAGAAAAAACAAAACTTTTAGTTGATGGATTAAATTTTTGGATGATTAAATAATATAAAATATAAGAAAAAATTTTATTTAAAAAAAATTAAATAAACGGATCAATCCGTTTAACTTACAGGCAAGCCCGTTTAAATTTAAATTTTTTTGGATTAAACGAATTTATTCCTTTAAATCCGAATTTTAAACGGTTCGAACTCAAATATAAAAATCCGAACTATTTAGATGAATACACGAGTTGATCTAATAGATTTGACCCATTTTAAGAATGCTAAATTTAGGATACCTAAAAAAAATAAATGAACTCAAATTTATTTAATTATTTGAATTGAAATAGGCAGGTCCCGAAAGTTTTTGCATACAAAAATGGCAAAACAAAAAGTATGCGATTTGACAGGGCATGGAAGGAGAGCCACGTGACTATGTTCACTACCTTTGGTCCTTTCTTCTTGGATGCTCGCCACTACATTTAACAACGATGCTTCTTTTCCGATACTATATTAATTTCTCAATTAACAAATAAACAAGTCCCTCTCTTCTTTTTCTTTAGGCTATATTAGGCTTTTTTTTTCACTGATCTGCGCATGAAAAAAAAATTATTCTCAAAATGCCCATGAATTATTTTATTTTCAATAATACGCATTTCTATTTCGTTAGCCCTACGGAAGAAATAAATTTTTGCTTCACTTCGTGGAAGCCAAGGGCGATGTGCTCACCTACTGCACCTGTATGCAACTCGCTTGCGCCAGGAGAGAGTTGGGATCAAAAGACGTTCTTCCATGTCACTGAGACCTTAGGCGAGATGAAAATATACGTGTTTTCATTTTATAAATATGTATGCACTCACCCCTTTTACTAACTGATTATACATGCGCTACTTTTATTAACTCACTATACATGTATTGCTTTTACTAGCTCATTATACATATACTCATTTTACTAACTCACTATAAATGCACTTCTTTAATTTTATAAACATACATGCCGACATGCATTTCATTAAGTTGGAGTGTAAAATCTAGTATTTATATTTATAAAATTACTACTAGCTAACCTAGTAGCAATAATTTTAGATATACATTTAAAATTTTGATGAGTCATTTTGCAAATATGATAAGAAAAAGGAGGTTTTTTATCCTATAAATTTATTGATTTTTACTAAGATAATATTTTAAAATATAAAAAAATTCTAGGAATTAAATTTTATATATTCCAATTTATTGTATTCACTTTTCTAAATATGTATTTAAATGTAAAAAAAAATTGAACGAAATTATAATTTTCCAAATAGAAAATTCATTCGTTATTTATAAAAATAGACTATTTTTATTATTTTTACTAAGATAATATTTTAAAATATAAAAAAATTATAGGAATTAAATTTTATATATTCCAATTTATTGTATTCACTTTTCTAAATATGTATTTAAATGTAAAAAGAAATTGAATGAAATTATAATTTTCCAAATAGAAAATTTATTCGTTATTTATAAAAATAGACTATTTTTATTATTTTATTAAAATTTTAAATCTTTAAACTTTTTTTTATATTCTTTAAACGTATTTATCATTTCTCTCAATTTTTTTTTTTAATTTTCAGGCTCTAAGTGTTTGGCTAGAGTTTCTCCTAATCTAATAGAACTTCTTTTAGTTTCAATTATGATTTTTTTACTCATTTAGAGTACACAATAACCGGTAATATGAATGTTTGTTTGAGTATATAATAATTATAGTTATTAGTGTATAATACATATTAAAACATAAAATATATATTAAAAATCAAAAAAATTTTGTGAAATAATGAACTAAATTATATATATACATTTATATATTAATTAATAACAATAATTAATTTTATTAAAATGGATAATAAAATTTGAGTGACGAGTGAATAGGTGAGATATCCTAAGATATCTAAATTAAAGTGAAATTGAAATGAAAGGAAAATTTAAATGTACATCTAAAATTTTTGTATTAGAGATTTTGAGACATTTCTATTTTGTTAATCGCTATTTGAAGACATAAAACATTAATATAATACGCGTTAAATTTACACCTTCTTAGGATCTTATTTTTAATTTTATAAATATAAATAACGGATTGACTCGTTAAAGTTAAAACTTTAATTTCGAAATGCTACTAGGTTAGTTAGTAGTAATTTTATAAATATAAATACTAGATTTTTCACTCCAACTTATTGAAATGTATTTATATTTATAAAATTAAAGGAGTGTATGTATAATGAGTTAATAAAAGCAGCGCATGTATAATGAATTAGTAAAAGCAATGCATGTATAGTGAGTTAGTAAAAGGAGTGATTGCATATATATTTATAAAATTAAAGCAGTGCACGTATATTTTCATCTCGCCTAAGTTCTCAGCGACATGAAGGAACGCCTTTTGGTCCCAACTCCCTCCTAGCGCAAGCGAGTTGCATGCAGATGCAATAGGTGGGCGCATCGCCCTTGGCTTCGGCAAAGTGAAGGAAAAGTCCATTTCTCCCGTGGGACCAACAAAATGGAAATACGTATTATTGAAAATAAAATAATTTATACGCATTTTGAGAATAAATTTTTTTCCCTTGTACAAATCAGTAAAAAAGCCGGCTATATTAGGTGTGCTCACTCATTGTTTTTTATTTTAAAAACATTATTTCACATACTTTACCAATTCTTTTACTTAAAATAGTTACTACTCCTCTACTCCTTTCTTAAAATTTCCAAATGAAGGCCAAGAGATAAGAGTTAGTGGAAAGTACTAATATTTTTAAAAGAAAAGAAGAGTAGTTTTTTTAAAAGAAAGAACTCAACATATAATAAAAAGTAAACTAAATATAACTTATTTTATCTAACCAAATTCAATAAAATTCTTTATTTTTATTTTACAAATAAAATTATTTAGATGTCAAATATTATTAAAAAGTATTATAAAAATAAATTTTTATTTGATATTAAAATATTTTTTTATTTATCATAAATAATTTAATTAGACATAATAGATATATATTTAAAATTATTATATAATAAACTATAGCTCACAATAAAAAAACAAAAAAACTAAGAGACTTTAAGCACGAGAGCTCCATAGCATAATCTACTCTTAGCAAGTATTTTTCATTTATCACCACAGATGTCTCTCAATTTTTCTATAAGAATCTATGAAAACCTGTGTGATACTTTCTCAAGTTAAAATTAAATCTATTTCTTTGAATGTGTTATTCGCCTAGAAGTATACCATATCAAATCAAATTAGGTAATATCTCATTCTTTCTCTTCCCTTCCTCCAAAAACTAAACTCTCTCTCTCTCTCAAATACTACTATCGTATTGTTCGGTGACTATTGCGATTCTATTTTTTAAGAATTATACCAAAGACTCATTTATAATAATTAATATATAACTAGTTGAGATAAATAGGGAAATCGTGGCATTGATGGGAAAACGTAATTATAGTGTTTCGTAAGGCATTTTAACTAAAAGAAAGAAAAATTAAGTAAGAGTGGTATAAAAAATGTGTGAAGGTTCAAATGTCTTTAAACATGTATCAATACCAAGTCCAAAAAAAACATGTATTAATAGAATTATTATCAAATAATAATTATATAAAATGTTGTAGCTTACTATGTTTACACATGAAAACAAATTATTATGTTTACAAGTGGTCTTTTTATTTTATTATGTTGTTTTCATAAATTATCTCATCAAATATGATTTTAAATATAATTGTAATGTACTAAAATTGTATATATATATTAGACAAAACAATACTACTTCTCTTGAAAGTTTATAAATTAATAAAACGAGACACATGAATAAATATATGTCTAATACATTTTTTTACACATGAATCTATTTTAAGTTTATATGAATTTTGCATAGTTTTTTTTTCCTTTTCTATTTATCTTATGCTATTTTTTTCTTTGAAGTGATAACAAGATTCAACTCTAAACTTTTAAGTGATAGAAATTTTGAACTATATCATGATGCAAATTCTCTAAAATATTTAATTTGATAAGAATAAATAATATATGAAGAAAGTAAAACTCATATGCAATTAACTTAATGTAAGTGAAATTGATACTTTAAAATCGTTAGATGATAATTTATTTAAATATGTTAAATCATCTAATAGGGGCGCATCCAAAAAGTTAACTATGCAGGGGTCGAAAATATAATAAAATGTATGTCAACTCAATGCAATATCAAGCTCGAAAATTGAACTTGATTCATGATTTAACTTAACTCATTAATAATTAATAATTTTATATAAATAAATTATAAATTATATATAAAAAATATTTATCATTCATTTATCTTTTAATAAAATAAACAAAACTATTATAATTTAGATATGAAATAAAAACCAACACATTTTTATTATATATTTAACAAATATATATTTTATAATCATGTATGTTTAAAATAATAATATTTATTGTAAATTAAAATCATAAAATATATAATTACATGTGTTAAGATAAATAATTATAATACTTAATATATTTAAAATTGAGTCAAGTGAGTTTATCTAAGCTCAAACTTGATTCATTTAATATATATATCTTAAATTCATGCTCAAACTCGACGTCTTATAAAATCAAGAATTCAGCTTAACAGATTGTCATCAATCAATTTCAAGTTAGTCCTAACCTAAATTGACTTACTTACAATCTTAGTTAAATGTATACAAATATAAAACATAGTCTATCAATAAGTTATATAATCTAAAATGTATTATAAAGATGTATCTATAATAAATATATATTATCAAAGAATTAATTAATAATAAAACCTTTATTAAATTTTTTAATATTATTAATTGTCATTTGGTTATTAAATATAGATAATATTTAGATTAAGTTTTTATTTATATTTAATATATTTAATAATTTAGTTTTTAGTATAATAATGTTTTTTAAATATAAATAAAATTATATATATATAAACACAAAAACACCTACTATTAAAATTTTTTTCAAAAACTTGGGGCCAAGATCCATACACCACCCCGTTGCATCCGCCCCTTTCATCTAATAATTTTCAATAATAACTTCGTATAAAGTTGATTATATGTGAATCTATATACAATAATTTCGACATTTAGGATAAATAATTTCATAATGAAAAAACTAGGGAACTAATACATTATAATAAATACGGAACCGACATATACTATATATGAGTTACAGATGATAACTCATATAAATTTTGGAGGATAAATTAATCATTGGATATATAAATTATGAATGATAACTCATATAAATTTTGAATAATAATTTAATTATTGCTAACATTGATTCCGTAGCACTATTTTTTTCATAATATATATGGTAATAGAATATTTAATTATGATCAAACCGTTTAATTACTAGAGTTCAATTTTTACAGGAAAACATATTTCAACATAATGTAAAAAGAAAATAAAAAAAGTTTATAAAAGAATTCGTATTTCGAATCTAAAAACACCCGTACTTAGCTTACTCAATAAATTTAGTGATATAATTGTTCATGTATGTTTATTTAATCATTTAAACTTTTAGAATAAGATGTTTGATGACAATTAAAATGTTAAAATTTTTAAATTTTTGAATAAAGTTATCAATCCGTCCTCTGATAAATATAGCTGTTATCCTTAAAAATAAGGGCAAGTTATCACATTACATCATTACAATTCTAATATTATTAAATTACACCGTTTCTAATATATTATAGAATTCGTGGCAGGGTATAGAGATTTGGTGAAGCCGTGCCACCCTGCCACTAATACAGAGATGCAAGAAAAAAAATTGGAGGAATCCGTGGCATCCGTGGGTGCCACGGATTCAGGGTATTGTGAAATCAACTAAAAGGGATCCGTGGTAGGGTACCACTCATTCAGGTTCGTAGAGCCACTCCTATAAATACCAAGTGGTGGTCCCTGGTGAAGACGAGCAACGAGCTAAGATGGCGGAGGCGGAAGCGGAGGTGGAGGACGGAGAGCGGGACATGAGGCGACGAAGCAAAGGGAGCCGATTGGGAATGGGTGGATTAGGTAATTATTAAAGGAGTTTGACCGACGATACTTTTACCGGTGATAGTCCTCCTGCATATCAGCTGGGTTAAAGTACGTCGGACCGTTCTCCGTTAAATAACCATCGCTGAGATATGACCATCTCAGTTGAATGATTTAATACCAGGTCAATATTACACTTTCAGAGTTTATTAACGATGAAAGTGTAATGTACGAAGTCTTTTTTTGTCTATTGTAATAATTTACGATTCCGTTAGTATTGTTTAATTTGCATTTATTATTTGTAAAATAAAAATTACATAGCGAAATGTAATGTACGAAGTCTTTTTTCAATTAACTTTTGGGTTAGCTTAATTATTTATATTTTCTTTTTTACGTAATGTAAATAATGCTTTGAAGTTTCGAAATACATAAATATAAAACATAAAACATTAAAAATATAAAACATAAATACATTAAAAGTATAACACAACTCTATTAATTCATAAATATGTTCATAAATACTTCAACAGATAACCCTTTGAAGTTTCGAAATACATAGCGTAGTGCGTGAAATAGAATACATGAATAAAAATGATGAAAGAATCCCTAGGTCAAGATAAATCTCATGGTGGGACCAAAATAAATCTCATGCTCAAGTCGAGATAAATCTCAAACTCAAGAGGATTCTTGAGGATTATTGGGGTACTCGTAAGATGATGCTACGCCATATATTTGGCGTAGGCTCATGTCGGTACATGTCCCCCTCTAAACCCCAAACCCTAAACCCCAAATCCTCTCGCAGAGATGAAAAGTCAAACACATCTCTCTACCTTTTTTGTAACTTCTCTCTAACTATTCTCTCTCACTTTCTCTCTCTAACCTTTCTCTCTCCCTCTCTCTAACACTTCTTTCTCTTTCTCTCTTTCACTCTGAATCCAAGTGACCCTACCACGAATTTATATAGAATTTACATCACCCTGAATTCAGGGTGCCACAGATTCCTCATAAAATTTTTTCCTCTGAATCTGTGGCAGGGTGCCACGGATTCCTCCAATTTTTTTTTCTTGCATCTCTATATCCGTGGCAGGATGGCACAGATTCACCAAATCGGTGCCACGGATTCCTCCAAATTTTTTTTCTTGCATCTCTATATCCGTGGCAGGATGGTATGGATACACCAAATTCCTACACCCTGCCGCGGATTCCATAATATATTGAGAACGCTGTAATCTGATTTTTATCTGATTTTGATGTAATTTAATAATATTAGAATGTGAATAGAATATTGTGATAACTTGTCCTAAAAATAATGTGTCAACGAAACTATTATTTTATCTTCAAGTCTAATTAAGGCTAACTACTAGGGATGTCCGATCCAACCAAAAATGAAAAGAGAGAGAGAGAGATAGTGATTTTTTTTTCATCTTTTACATTTATTTTTTGTTACAATTAATTAATTTCTTCACCCCTTTAGTAATAATGGAGTGAGTTTTGGCTTTCTCTACTAGTACTTCAAATTACAGAACCATGTATATTTTGTGCCCTACCTTTATTTCTTGTTTTTACCAAATGGGGGCATCCACCAACTTCTGGTACCAAAATTGTGAATCAGGAAAGAAATAAAGTATGTGAGGCCCAAATAATATGTAGCTAGATGCTAGTTAAATCCATGTTTATTTAATTTATTTGCTGCAACTTTGAATCTTTCTTTCTATCTACTTCTAGGGTTACTGATTAGTACTATTTTCATTTCCTAATACCTCTTACTTTCTTTCTTGCTCCACCAAAAATCCCAATTATTACTATCTATATATAGTAATTAAACGTTCCTTCTTAATATTCCTTTGCTCTTTGTATGTATATATATACAGTTAGTTTCAGTGGTTCCTTTTATGCACACAGCAACTTAAAGTTTGAAACTTTCCAATTATTTTTCTCTGGGCTGTTGATTTTTGCGCAGTGATTGATATTTTCGTGTGTTAATGGCTCCATAATCTCGTTTTGGAGCTTGTGGGTACCACTGTTTCTGATAAAAATAGAATCTTTGTTTCTGTTTCATGTGGATTGTGGTGGGTTCTCTAACTTTCCAGCTTCAGAATATAAATAAAAACCCTAGCTTTCTCCGATCCTAAGTGAAAGAGAGAGAGAGAGCACAAGAAGGGAAAGCTAAAAGCTTTGTTTAATTTCTAAGAAGCTCTAATAGTTTCTAACAATTGTATGTGTATGTGTTCTCTTTCCTTCTTCCTCTTTCTACTTATGTTCCCTTGAATTAAATGCTTGAGAAGAATTTAATTTATTTATTATTATTATTTATTTATTTTTTTTTGGTATTTTGTAGAAGAAGGAGAAGATGGTGAGGGGAAAGATTGAGATGAAAAGAATAGAGAATGCAACAAGCCGTCAAGTAACGTTTTCAAAGCGGAGGAATGGGCTTCTAAAGAAAGCACATGAGCTATCTGTTCTTTGTGATGCACAAATTGCTCTTATAATCTTCTCACAAAGTGGCAGACTCTTTGAATACTCAAGTACTTCAGAGTAAGCCTTACTTAATTACTCTACTCCTCTATATATATGGTTTAATTATATTTGGAGAAACTACTGATTAGTGATTAATTAAAGGCTTGATTTAATTTGCTCAAACTATGGTACATGTGTGTGTGTGTGTATGATCTTGTGAATTGTGCTAAGTGTTAATTAAAGTTCTATTGTAGTCTTCCTTGAACAACCTAGGTTTGAGGATCAAAGAACATGGATTTCATTTCACTAGTTCCTCTTTTCCAATAATATACGCTGTAGTGCCTGCTGATCTCATAGGAAATTTTGGTCTATACATATACATACACTTTTTTGGTATATTTAAACTAGTTTTTAATAAAAATATACTAGTGATTGATTGATTAAGTGATGATAAAAAATCCTAAATTATACTAATCATTACAAAAAATTATGTATAATTTTTTCTATTAGAAACTACTTATCATTACAAAAATATATATATTCCTCAGCCACCTAATGTTAACTAAGCTATTTTAGGAATACTCAATTTGTTAGATAGTAGCTGTCAGCATTAGGTGGCTGAATGAATTGAAGTTTGAAATACTCTGTTATTTAATAATTTTAATATTTTTAGTTATGAATTCTCTCAATTTTTTATTTTAAGAGATATTTTAAGATATGATTTCTTATTGGATAAAATCTGAGTAAAACTAAAATAACGTGCGCAAAAATATTATTAAATAATAAAAAAATCATATTTTACAGTATTTTTAAGAGAAAAACTAATGGTAACAAAGCTATTTTAGGAATATTCAATTTGTTTAATTAGCATTAAGTAGCTGAATAAGTTGAAGTTTGAAATACTTTGTTATCTAATAATTTCAATATATTCATATATGATTCTCTCAATTTTTTTTCTTAAGTGATATTTTAAGATGTGATTTTTTATTATATAAACTTTGAGTGGAACTAATTAATGTGTTCGAAAATATTATTATTATTATTATTATTATTATTATTATTATATAATAAAAAATCAAACTTTACAATATTTCTAAGAGAAAAAAATTTAAAATGATTCATTCCTATATTGATATCATGTTTTGTTCTGCAATCTGCACTACTGCACTATCTTCTTGCTTTTTTCTTTTTTTTTTTTTGGACATGCACTATCTTCTTGCTTCTGAAATATAGGAAGTGGCTACATACAAACCAATACATTTTGAAATCAACACAAGCCATTAATCTACTCTTGGAAAAAGGGTTAAGACACTTTATATACACGACTTTCCTTCTTTTCTTTCTTCCTTATTTTTTTCTTTTATTTTCCCCTATAATTTGCTAGACTATATATGTTTGATTGTTGTAATAAAATCCTTATTTCATTGAGACATACAAGAGTTTTTTTTTTTTTTTTGTCCAAAGAGATATACAAGAGCATTTGACGATAACGTTGCTTTTTATGTTAAAATTCTATTTTTATTTAAAAATATAGTAACAAAGATTAAATTTGATAACTTTTTTATCATAAAAGTGTCATAAAACCATTCTTTAATTTTATAATTTTATATCTTTTATTTTTAATGTTCACCTTATTTCTAATATGTTGTAAGAAAAAGTATAAAAAAAACTGTAAAATGGTATGTTTTTTATTTTTACTTCCTGTTTTTCTTTTTATTTTCTTAACAGAATTCTTTTTAAAAAATCTGAAAATAAAAAACGCAATGGATTTGTAAACTGATCTTCTCCTAGCTAGTAGCTATATGGTTGGATTTGAATATAATTACACAAAGGGGAAAAAAACACTAACTAAAGTAGTAATTGACAAAACTATAGTACAATTATACACATTTTTAATGATAAAATAGTTGAGGAAATTAAATTGCATTCTCATCACGTCTTTCGAATACTAATAAGAGACATGGGAGTATTGGAAGAAGAAGAAAGGAGGGGGACAAGTTCAGGTGCAGGCATGTGTGTTGATGCGTTTTAATTTTCCCATGACCAACTTTGCATTCATTTTTATGTTATTAACACATCTATATATAGACATGTCTTTTCCTAATCTAGTAACTGGGAAGATATTGTGGCTATATTTTACTTCTTTTAACTTTAATAGTGTTTTCAGTTTTATTTCAGTTCCGTACTACATTATGTGTTTTGAACTTTTGAATGTCTCTCTGCTACCAAGTAGCAATGAAGAAGTTCAATGGAGCTAGAATATCTATTAGTGATGGTATGTAGTAGATATGCCTACAATGGGTAGCAGCTAGATTTTCCAAATCTAGGGTTTTGACATATACATTTCCCATCTCAATAGATCTTCGATTAAGAGACTATAATCTAATTGTTGCAATTAATGGATGTGTTTGTTGATTGTATTGTGGCTTTGTATAGCAAGTCCTGACTTCGGTAATGCTATATGTATATTCATTTATTTTTACATTAAATAGAATATTATTTTAATGTAAAATAATATAAAAATTAAATTTAAGTAAATTTTTATTTCTTCTATTTAATATAGATAATTAACTTAGTTAAAGAAAATTAGGTTAAAGCTAAAATTATAGTTTTAATAATGCACATGTTGTTTTTAAAATAAGGTCAACCCAAAAAACGGTTAGAGTCTGCATTTAGCCCTAATTTTAGCAAGTAAACAGGGTTAGCCTAAACTAAACTTCTAAGTTTGTTAACATATCCTTGACATTTTTTTTTCTTTGAAAAAGTATCATATTAATTAACTGTATATCTTCACATAACATTGGAATACATTATTTATTAGTTAATTTTTCACTAATATTGACACCTCTCAGTATATATTTTATTATTTCCGTTGAAATGTTTCAGCGTGCAACAAATTTTGGAACGCTACCGTCAATATGTAGCCAATGATGATCGTATCAATAATATTGGAGACATCCAGGTATACAATTCAATTTATTACTCACCTTTGAAGCTTTTGATCATTTCATACACAGTGATGATTACTTAGTAAAAATATGTTAATATAAAGATGATAATTGAAAATGTTAAAAGTTTCATAAGTTTAACTAAATTGTTTGACATGGCATGTGTTAATATATAATTAAGTTATTATTTTCAGAAATAACACAGGACTATTTTTTAATAAATATATAATTTTATTTATTTCTTTGAATCATAAAAGCTGTATATTCATCATCAAGACAACTCTATATTATTTGTAGCTAGCAGCTATCTAGACCTAATAAGTAATATGCATATGAGATAGTGATATTCATGATATACACTCACACACATTTAATTTGATAAGAAATAAAGTGAAGATTATAATTAATAACTCCTATGGCCCAATATATGATCTGATCTTCATACCATGCCATTAAAATTTTGAGAGGTTATTAAAAAAAACAATAATTATATGTGAATAAGTGGTTTTGGCTAATCAAGTGCAATAAAGTAATTTATTTTTATGCTAAATAAAAGACTATTTTGGTGTCAAATAAACTTTATTTAGATGCATTTTTTTATACTATTTGACACCAAAATAATATTCTATTTAACATAAAAATAAATCATTTAATTGTACTTGGTTAATCAAAATCACTTGTTCAAATAGCATTATCCTATTAAAATAAATGCTGGGATATATATACAAGGCGATAATAATAATTTTTAAGCTTCATAGTTTGATGACTTTTTTTTTTTCCCATTTGCTTTAATTTCAATATCAGTAGGACTGGTATCATTACTTGTATGTGATTTATCCGATAAAAATATATATTTTATAATTTATATTAGCTAACTAACTCAGCTAACTAAGCTAACCGACTGAGCTGATCAAGCTAATTGACTCAACTAACTATACTAATCATCTGAAATACTTTAATTTTTTGTGGGATATAAACAAATCTGTGTTGTTATATCTATATCAATTTATATTTGTTGGGAATAACTTCTTGACTTATATATCCAACTTGTTTCATTCTGGTTGAACCAATTTGACAACCTAATTCGCAGCAGCAAATAGGGATTAGATTGATGAGCAAACCCTATCTCTGCTAACCTGCACTTTTAATATATAATGTGTATATTCTTATAAATATATAGAATAGAGAAAGTTAGAAAAAATAAAATTATTAACATAAAGAGAAAATAATATATATTTTTTTCTTTTAATTAATTACTTCTATTTTCAATAAAATTTAATTTAATGATGATTCTAATAACCCTGTTCTATGTTTACTTTTGACATGCAGCAATTGGAATTTGACCACTCAAACTTGGCTAAGCAGATTGAGTTTCTTGAGATTTCTCAAAGGTCAATCCTTTGTTTAAAAATACTAATTATTAGTTGATAGCTCTTGTTCTTATTCCAATACTAGTTGCCTACTGATTATATATATATATATATATCTTGAATACTCATTCAATTCATTAATTCTTTGAGGAATTGTACTGCAGTGCTCTGCCAACAAATTTTAATTCATTGTTTGAATGTGTTAGGAAGCTAATGGGACAGGGCTTGAGCTCTTGTTCATATGATGAACTTGTTGGAATTGAGAATCAGCTTGTCTCAAGTTTGCAAAACATCAGGCTCAAAAAGGTAACTAATAATTCAAAACATTGTTATATATATAATCAATTAATTCAGACAATTGATATGTATATATAAGAAAAAAACGTTATTAATTTTAATTTGATGTATTTTCAGGCTCAGCTTTATAGAGAGCATATTGAACAACTACAAAATAAGGTAAAACCCTTAGCTAGTTTGGATGCAAATAAATCATAATAAATGTTAGATTTTCAATGAATTAAAAAAATATATTTCATAAATTATTTAATTAGGTTTCACGCTTTAAATCTGAGACATTTTTATTTTCCCTGTATTCAATCTAGGAGAAAGATTTGCTCCTAGAGATAGAGAATGCCAAATTAACTGAAATGGTGAGTTTCTACTTTCTTTCAATGATTTAGCAGTACCGTACAATCTTTTTTTTTTTAGGCTAAAACTCACTCTCATATTGGGCTTGTGTTACGTTATCATCCTCACAAATGGTAAGCCCAGACCAAATTCTAAGCCCAATTACATATAAATGCCAGTGTTTATTTTTTTTTGGGATGGGGTTTACGTTTGTTTCAAATTATGATTCACTCATGAAAAGCCCATTTAGTTGAAGACCAAAACATAAGCCCAATTTATTCGAATATCATAAGAAAATTTGGGCTATTAGCCCAGTTTCAATAAAAAAAAGGATCATAACTTAAATCATTCATAACAAAAAAGAAAAAATTGAAAAGCACAATTTTTATATTGTTATTAAAAAATGCTCCATGAATTTCAGATATAAGTCAACACATATTTATGGATATTCATACATGCTGTTTCATATATTTTTAATAAAAAAAATTAGAATAAATCTGTTATGATATAATACTCAAACTTTTATATGAACACTAATTAGTAGATGACCAATGGTTAATGGTTAAGAGTAGAGTTATTATTGTAAAAAGAGAGATAAATTTATGAGAGAAAAAATCGTTTTTTTTTTTATTGAGACATGTATAATAGTATGGGAAAGTTTTTAAGTATATCAGTACACCAATATCCCGGTAATCTATAACTGTTGATTTTTTTAATTAAAAATAAAATAAAATAAATATATATAAATTAAAATCAATGATTATAGATTATAGGTATAGCGATGTACCTTATATTTGAAACCGGATGGGAGTGGCAGGACTAGGATCATGATATGCGATTATTAGATATGAAATTATGATTATTGCAACAAACTTTTGTTGATGATGGCATAGTGTGGGAGAAGAAAAGGTTCAGAAGAAGAGCAACAATGGGGTAATAAACAGAGAGAAGCATCAGCATTATCCCCCAGTCCAAGTAACCAAAGCTCTGATCTTGTGGAGACTGAATTGTTCATTGGACTTCCTGAATGGCGTTAGCTATTTCAACCTATTATAATAATGTATTACTATATTAATTTGGAAGAAAATAATATGTCATCATCCTCAATAATGTGTCAAAAAAATCATGCATTCATTTCCTAGTGATGGAAAAAAAAATGTAGAGTAAATATGGCGTTTATTATATATTTGCTAAAATTATTATTATTCATTGTTGTTACCTAGGATTGTTTTTAATGATTTCCTCCCATTTTTGTTGTAAGTTTGAAGTAACTAAGGACACAATAAAAACAAGGTGTGTTTTATCGTGTTATTGTATGTACCTATGTAGATAATATCTCTCTTTGATACTTTGGAAACCTTTGAAGCAAGACAACATTATTAATGTTTGTTAACTATATATATACACTAATTATGATTAAGATTTTAATTTTTGTGTGAATGATGATGATGATGGGTGGGGTGTTTGAAAATATTCGTCTCTCACACGAGTACAATAATGATAGCCAAGAAGCTTGCGTTGATCTGAGTTATGTACGGACAGTAAATGTTGGAGAGAAATCCTACTTTTGGGCTACAAACAAACACCCATTTGGGCATCTAATTGGACTCTAAGCATATAATAAGAGAAAAAAAATCGTATTTTATTAATTTGGTAGATGTTAATTTGACACCCATATAAAATATGATTATTAATGTGTTAACTGTTTTTATTTTTTATGATCCACTTATAAAAATCGTATTTTTATACGGGTGTAAATATGGTATCTATCAAAAGATGTGTAAATAGCATTATTAAAAAAAAATAACATGTAGTGTGTGAGTGGATATTATAATGTCTAGATTCAAAGGCCGTCTAATTCATTTGATAAAAGGAAAATGTTAGATCAATTTGGGATTTGAATCTCACATTTTGTATACATACAATAATTTAATAATTAATAATACATTCTTAAATAGATAGAGTTTTAATTCGTAGCAAATTAATCCATTGAGAGATGGGAAAATATATGTGTTAAAGCTAAACTTGCATAGTATTTAATTAATTAAAAAAAGGTATAGGTAGGACAAAGTGATGAACATTCATAATCATTGAAAAAGAATACAAAAAAGTGTTGAAACTTTTCAAACCCAATTCTAATAATAATGCATCCTCTCATAAACTTAAGATAGAGTTCATAAACTTATTGCTTTCTAGATTTCATTACCATAAGTAATGAATTATCAGTCAGGCATAATTAAGATACAGAATAATGAAAATTGGGAAGTTATTAGTATGTTTTAGTGACACTAATTATGTTTTAGCATATGGTCTGTACTTTGTATGTCTACTAAATCTAAAACAAGGCAATCATTCTTTGTTATTTTCTGAAAACAACATCAATTATTATTTCATAGTTAGGATCTATCGGCCAATTAGGGTTAGTTCAGTTGGTGCAAATTATTCTATTTAATTTTCCTTAAACTATTATTTCGGGTTCGAAATCCTCAATTTAATTTTTTTTAAAAAAAAAAACTAGGATCTATGGGATTTAATTTGCAGTAAAATGGAAGACACTAGCCAAATGAATAAAAGCATATGAATTTTCCCTTTAAGGCTGCAAAAATGAAAGAAGAATAATGTTCCTATACACATACACAGACATTACTACAAGACACATAGATGCATTATTGAAAATCTATGTGATTGTAATGTATGTGTCCCTATGTTGTGCCACATTGAGACCCTACACCCATCATATCATATAATTAAAAGATGTCATAGCCATGCCCATAAACTTATACACATATATATATATGTAACACACGCTCCTCTTACCATATCTTTCTCTATGCATGGCTTGTCATCTTCTTAACTGTGAACATCTCCAAAGCTAGTTACCATTTCCAATTGAATCTCTCAATTTCAATTCCGTCTCATCAATATCGGCTAAAAATCTAAAATGCCGCATTTGTACTAATCTCTTTTTCTGCAACAAAGATATTCAAAGAAAGGACTAATATGATGTCAAAAAAGTTACTAGCTATATATATATATATATATATATATATATA
>JASCZI010030734.1:0-12570 GCA_036250425.1 Stylosanthes scabra
CTCAGTCAGGTTTTTGTCCCACAGGGTTTTTCTTGACGAGGTTTTTAATGAGGCATATCCGTAATGGACGTCCAAGGGGGAGTGTTATGAATTATTGAGGCGGCTACCCGCCAGTTACTATGCGGCACTATGCGGCATAGTAACCCAACAAATCATGGCCGTCCATTCCTAATCAAGTTACTATGTTGCATAGTAAATGAATCATAGCTGTTCATTCCTTTTCATGTAATAGTAAATCTTTTACTATAAATAAGGCTATGATTTCATAAGTTTTTCATATCCAGAAATCAATAAGAATTTCATATTCTTTCTCTCTATAGTTCTCTCTTGTTTTTCTATTGTTCTCTCTATTATAACTTTAATTTTATAACAAGAAAAAGATTTATTTTCTTTCTTTTGAAAATGACAGAAAAAGAAAAATAAAAAAAAAATCAGAGATGATTAACCAGCTTTGGATACCAAAAAAAAAATATCTTTTATTATTATTTGTTATTATTGGTTACAAAAATATTAGTAACCAAAACTTTTTGGTTTGCCAAATATTAGCGATGGATTTGTTTTTATTTTTTAAGAAAAGAATAGCAACATTTTCCATTAAATTTACAAGTTTAAGTATAATCTTATAATTTTTTACGAATTTATTTAGTAATTTTTTTCTCAAAGACCTATAAATCTATTATTAAATTTTTAATGATTTATTTTTTTTTAAAAAAATCTATTAATCTTAACCCCTTTTTTTTTAAAAAAATTATCGCATTTAATTTAAAAAAACCCAAAAATTTTTAAAGAAATAAATTTAAATTCATATTTTATTGGTAAGTTACCAACCAACAGAAAGACCTTTGAACAAAATTAAATATCAATATTCAATACACCTACTACCCACAGAAAAACCAGACTCACCTAACCCAGTGACCGAACCAAGGGGCAATTTAGTCAATCCACTCAAATATAAACTAGAAAAAGCGAAGCTACCAATACGGCAAGACCGCGCTCCTCAGTTTTCAGCTTTGGAACCTCCGAATCTCAAAACGCTGCAACTTGGATTGTTACCAAACGACATTGCCCTCTCTGTCGTTTACACTCTTTCACTCAGAGAGAGAGAGAAAGAAAGAGAGAGAACACATCCCTCATTCCACTACGCTTTTTTCTGTCTCTGTTTCTGGCGCTGTCTCTAACGCCATTAACCACCATCTCAACGGCAACATCAAGAAGCAGTTTTGTGTTGCAGTAGAAGAGAGAGAGGAATGGGGAGCAGTAGTGCAGCACCGAGCTTGGAAGATGTTCCCTCCACGGATCTCATGACGGAGCTTCTCCGTCGTTTCAAGTGTTCCGCTAAGCCTGATAAGCGTCTCATTCTCGTTGGTATTTCTCTCTCTCTCTCTCTCTCTCTCTCTCTCCCTTCTTGCTTCTGTTCTTATTTTATTTACGTTCGGTTCTACTTCAGATCCGAAAATTCCATAACGTGTACCACAAAGTTCCATGCTTTCTGGTGTCTCCGTTAAAAAATAAACAAAAAGTTACGGCCTTTGGAATTTTGTTGTTCTGGATGTTAGGGTTCATTCATGTTGTCTGTATTGTTTTGTTTTAAGGAGAGAGGGGGGATGTGAAAAGGAAAGAAGTTTTGTTTAGGAGATTTGACTAATTTTAAGTTATATAATTGAGGATGGAGATGCTTTGTCATGACGAGTATTCTATTATTCTATGATTATTATGGCATTATTGCATTTTATAATCCTTGTAGTTAACCACACTAGTGAGACAAGTTTTGGTTGTTCTTTTTCAGGTGTGTTTGTCAATGTTTTTTAATTTTCATTCTTTGATGGATGAATATGATCTTCGGACTTGCAATTATGAGCTTTACACTTCTCTATATTATGAATCTACATGCATACATTTGTTGGAGTTTTTTTATCCATTCGGAAAAGTGTCTTACATTCTCTTATGCATTATAATGTTTGTCATGGTAGGGATATAGCACAATATATCAAATTATCAATTTGGTGTAGAATCCTTTTTCTCTTTTCTTTGTGTTCTTTTTCATTTTCTATTTACAGTTTTGCTACGGAATCAACTTTTCTGTACCTAACAATCAGGCAATAATGTTAGCTAATTGTTGGTTGAAAATTGTTGGTTTCTGATCTTTTTACTTTTTATTTTATCCATATGTAATTATTAAGTTTTCTTACTTTTCATTCGTCTTTATACCTTTGTGAATGCTACTATACTTGATTATTGATTGGATCTGAGGAATGGATCTTCTCAATTGTTGTTGTAAAGTGTGATCTCTCACCAATTGGAAACATATGAGAGAAGATGTTGAATGATAAAATATCACACTTAATAATATCAATTGAAAGGAAAAATTGAAAGGATCCATTCCCCTCCCGGGTCACAGCATATGCTTTCTCGTTTTGGTACATCTTTTAATTGTTAGCCAATTTTTTCTTCTCCTAATATATTTGATCTTTTAGGTTGAATTGAATACATTTATTATAAGAAGTCATTGAATACTATTGATGCATGATTGTGTTGGTACTCTATATTTGGCCTTCCAAAAGTGAAGAGTTAAATTAATATTTGTCTTTTCTTCTGTTAACTTTCAAATTTAATGGCCATTGTATGGTTTGATTGCTTTGTAGCAAATGGTGAAACTTTGAGATTTATATTGTTCCTTTGTAATGGCACTTCCACTGCATTTTATATGGTTGGATCTATGCAATGTGTACCTGGTAGGGATAGAGCTCAGCTCCTAATGGAATTAAAACTTACAATAGAAAGAGCTTAAAGGGTATTTTGGGAGAGTTGAGAATATGAAAAAAAGCTGTGAAGGCTGTGGGTGTCCCTAATTGATGTGTTGGCCACTAGTTGAGGAATGTGATTATTGAATGTGAGTGCTTAAAACCATTACAGGCGAAAGGGGATATTTGTAGGGGGAGAAATGCTAGATGTCCATCAATCTTAATTTATTTTAACCATCACTTCTAACCATTAACTCTCAACACCTTCAATTTATAGTTTAACCTTACATTTTTACATTTTTAATATACACTTTTCAATGTTGATGGTTAAATGATGACTAGAATAAATTAAAATGGATGGCCATGTAGCATTCCTCATTCCAAATTCCTTTTAACTGATTCAGCAATAAATAGAATTTTCATTTTCATTTCCTACTGTTTGTTCTTAGTGATTTTCTATTGGTACCTAATACTGTTATTCCAATTACTGAGCATTCTAACGCGTGGTTATCCTTCATAGTTTACTTGCTTAGAACATTTAAGGCTCATGCATTTTACTAGTATATATTTGAGATTGATTTTGAAACCCAAAATAATTTAACATTTATTGCAGGCCCACCTGGTTCTGGAAAGGGAACCCAGTCACCAATCATTAAGGATGAGTACTGCTTATGTCATTTAGCCACTGGTGACATGTTAAGAGCTGCTGTAGCAGCTAAAACTCCTCTTGGTATCAAGGCTAAAGAAGCTATGGAAAAGGTGAAGTTATCCATGTTTTTTCTGCAGATATTTTTGTCTGCGTTCCTTCAGGAGATTAATAATGTAATATATTTCAGGGAGAGTTGGTTTCAGATGACTTAGTTGTTGGCATCATAGATGAGGCAATGAAGAAACCATCATGTCAGAAGGGCTTCATTCTGGATGGTTTTCCGAGAACGGTTGTCCAAGCAGAAAAAGTATTAGCTTTTCCACTCAATATTTTTACAATAATGCGTAACCAACAAAAATTCAGCCAACAACTTAAATGGAATGTTCTATTTTTTTAGGTTTCGGATGTTCTGTTTCTAAAAAAAATACAAATTTGACTGATTATTGGCTACTTTTTGTTGGTTACCAATACTTCCTCTTATTTTTTTTGGTTGAAATGTTGGATTGCATTTGAAACATAATTAAGTAAATATCCATGTTTTGCTGTTCTTTTGTGTAATGTGGACTTACCTTGTTTCTCTTTGCAGCTTGATCAAATGCTGGAGAAACAGGGAATAAAAGTTGATAAGGTGCTGAATTTTGCAATTGATGATTCTATCCTAGAGGAGAGGATAACTGGCCGCTGGATACACCCATCCAGTGGCAGAAGCTACCACACAAAATTTGCTCCCCCTAAGGTTCCAGGGGTTGATGATGTAAGTGTGCATTTTTTTTAACCATTCTTTCTTTTTCCTGTTTCAACCCACAAAATGTTTGTATATTTAGAATTTAAAATATTAACTTGGAAGAATGAGTTGCCATGGTTCATTGTTAAATCTTTTCATTAGGAAATAAACTTGCTATTGAGGGCACAACTGCCTTTACTTACTTGTCATTCAAATGGTTTTTATTTTCGAATCTTGTATAGAACCAAAGCTAACAGAAGGGGATGATGATTGTATTATAGGCTGAAGAGGATGTTGTAGCCTCACCAAGTACAAAGAACATTTGTTGCTTTAAGTAATATGCTATAGTATCAATATTCATTGACAACTTTGTTCCCCTCATCAGGTCACTGGTGAACCTCTTATCCAGCGGAAGGATGACACTGCTGCAGTTCTTAAGTCAAGGCTGGAGGCATTTCATAAGCAAACTGAACCTGTATGATTCAGAGTGCTCTGTCTCTTGTCTTTTAAACATAGTGGTTTGCTTTACCATGTTTGATCGGTTTTAAATTAACTGTGTATGCAGGTTATTGATTACTATACAAAGAAAGGGATTGTTGCCAATCTTCATGCCGAGAAACCTCCCAAAGATGTGACCGCTGAAGTCGAGAAGGTGTTGTCTTCATAGAATTATCGAACTTTTTTCCCCCATAGACATTGAAAACCCCATTTGCCAATTTGTATTTTAGTATGTTTTAAATCTGACCATACAGGTTTGCTGCAAATGCCGGCTTTTTCTCAAACTCAAATTTGATGAGTAACTTTGGTGAAATAAGAGTTGAGTTTGAAATTTTGCTATTTGCTCCCTTGCGCGTATATTCCCATCACTTGATATGTTGCAACTGCTTATTATCTTGAAAGACGATATATGCTCAATCAGATTTCAAAAGGTGCAAGATTTTTGTGATGAGCAGGTAAAGAATAATGCTTATGGCACCTAAATTTGATTGAGTAGAAAAAAGGCAAAAGGTATGAGATGCTAGTTGAGCAAATCAAGAATAATAGTTTCTACTTGCCAGAATGGCACCTACAAATTATTTGACACGAGGCGTTATCTCCCCTCTTTCCCCCTCTATTGTTCTCATAGATTCTTTATAAGTTTCATCTAATCATCCAATGCCTGATTTAGCATAATTTGTTAATAATATCTCTTGCAAGATATTTAATATGGAATAAGATTGGAATTTGCAAACACAGAGAGGCCAGGCGTAAGATTCCAGCAACAATGGCAAGAGAAAGGAATTACCATTTTTGTTGAACCAATCATGATCAAATCTAAAGCCACCTTTAGTATATTATATCCGGTTTCCTTTTCCTAAGATTGAACTCGTTCGGCATAGCCTATGTAAAAGCAGAAAACCTTCACAATTTGCGTTTATCTACCAAAAAACCCGCACAGTTGCAAACTGTGTACAGTGACACTAAACTTGAAGTCCTGATTTCAGGCATTCCAAAATTTATGCTCACTTTTCCAACCTGTAGATTGTAACTATCAAATCACATACATTTGCAAGTAATGCTCAACCTAAAATCCAACACTTGGCTATCTATAACAGTTGGTATAGCTATTCTGTATTTTGGTAGTCTAAAAAGAAAAAGAACCACCTAAACATTGAGCACACCCCACCCGTTGGGAACAAATAAGGAAAACAAGTAAAACGGGAAGTAAAAACAACACAGTACGGCAAATGATAACTGCGTTACGATGGCATGGAACTCATCACTTCTACAGAATAAATCACGAAACATAAGTACATCATCTCTATGAATAGAGAAACGTGAATTTGAGTAAACATACAAGGTACAATGTCAACCAACTCAACGACTATATACATAAGTTGCCGCTTTCTAATTAATAAAACTGGAGCCTAGGTTAATTCTTTGGCCTGTCCGTTGCAATCATATCATTTCTCTGGATATGATTTCATTGAATGGGAAGGACCAAGTTAGAAACAATGACATAAAAAATAGCATTGTTCTTGGAAAGTGTCCAGCGTAGCCTAGCCTAGCCACGAAAAGAAGGGAAAATAGGCTTGAAATCATATTTTGGAAGGGGGACTTCATGGAACCAATCATGAAGAAGGGCCTCTTCTGCACTTATCCTCTGGAAAACAACAAACCAACAAACAATTCAGCCAGTTATTATTATTTCACATCACAAAAAGGCAATCAGAATTCATTTAATTAGCAAAATTTACCTCTTCTGGATTGTAAGTTAGAAGCTTCTTCAACAAGTCAAATCCTAGCTCAGATAGAACTGGTGAACCAGTAAAAGATGTGGCTGGAAATTTTTTCCTTAGCATATTATATCTGAAATAGCAAATAGCAATCATCTATAGTCAAAATACTACATCAATAAATAACAGTTATTATAATCCATAATATCAATTCCTTGTAAAGAGGGAAAATAAGAAGAGGTAGTGTACTTACGGTTGTTTAACAAATTTTGCTTTAGGACCAGGTAATTTGGATAATCCCGGCCAAATTTTCTCATCAGGTGTACCCAGGGTCCTAAAAATCTGCAAAGTGTAAACAAATAACAAACAAAGAAATGTTAATAGGATTCTCCAACAGGATACTAAGATAGAAATTATGATTTGATTTTTTTTTCCGGGTGGGTAATGGGGAAGGGTGTTGTGGAACATATCCAGGTGAGTTGAGTAATAATAACCTTGTCAATTTGTTCAAGTTCTGTTCTACCCGTGAACAGAGGTTCCTTGGCAACCAACTCGGCCATTATGCAACCCACCGACCACATGTCAATCGCAGTTGAATATTCTTTAGCTCCTAACAAAAGCTCCGGAGCCCTGCACAGAGTAGCAACATTAGTTTCACATGTATACCATGCTCTACAGAACTCAAAAAATAAAATACCAGATACACATACAGTGATGAGATCAATAGAAAATTGGGAAGTATAATATGATAATGCTACTCACCTGTACCATAGTGTCACGACAATAGGAGTATATGGCTTTAGTGGGCTCCCGAACTGCCGGGACAACCCAAAGTCACATATTTTCAGCTCCCCCTTGTCGTTCAGCAGAATGTTTGATGTCTTTAAGTCCCTATGGAGAACCCAATTGTCATGGAGATACTTGACACCTTCAAGAAGTTGCAGCATCAAAGATTTTATTTCACCCATACTGAAGGGCTGCTTCTTTGCCTCCATCAGCCCCTTAAGGTCATGCTCCATGTACTCCATCACCATGAAAGTACCATCATAATTATCCACAACTATTTCTTTCACATCCACAATGGAGGGGTGATCGAAAGACAAGAGTATGTTAATTTCCCTCAAGGATGACAATGGGAAGCCATCCCTTTCTATATTCATCTTCACCTTCTTCAATGCTACTATTTCTCCAGTCTTCTTATCCCTAGCCTTGTAGACAACACCGTAAGTTCCTTCATTGATTTTCTTAATCATCTCAAACTCGCACACACTTCTACAACTCTGAAGCATGTTTATATTTCTGTGTGTGTTCATTAAACCAGCATCTTCATCAGAATCAGATGCATAATCACCAACATCACTCTGTTCCTCAGCATCAACCATGGAGTCCGTAGAGAACTCCTTTTCAGAATCACTATCGTCAAAACGGCCCCCACTATTATCTAGTCCGTTGCTTCCTGAGGATCTCGTGATTGTGCTTTCTGAACATTCTCTTTGAAATTCACCAATCTCAGGACTTGACTTCAATTTGCCAGATTTAAATTCATCAACATCACCCACCGGTGATTGACCATCAGAAGCCCATCTAGACATTTTGATGTTCCACCCTTGGGCATTGTTCTCTTCATCTGGTTCTTGGTAATCATTCTTTGACTGCAGGACACAGGATGAATTTTGTGGAGTCATCCTAGAGACACCTTCTCGCAAAACACCATTGTCCACTGGGCTGGTCAACAGAGTTGGACAGGAGGGAGACACAGCAGTAACCTCTGTGACCCCTTTTTCAGAAGGGATCACTCCTTTCTTCTCAGGTAGATCCCACACAATTGGAGAAAATTTTCTTCTCTTCTCCGGCGGTGGCAAGACCTCGTCTCCATCATCTGCTTGAAACCCTGAGGCACGTTCGTAGTCACACACCCCAGATTCAACACAGAGCTCACCTTCTTCTCTCTCCTCCTCTTTTCCAACATGAAACCCATTCTGTACAGAACCATTCCTACAGTGATCAAGCTCCTTGACGGAACTCTCTCTGTAAGATTCTCTTCTCCTCAGAACAACACCTTTTCGCCCTGCCGCCATTTGATTGCCACAAGCACAATTCCTCTCAATCAGTAAACCAATTTATTGAGGAAAATATGTATTCAACCCAAAATCCCCGTTTAAAATCTCAAATTTCCAACCCTAACCCCAAAAATAGAACCACTGTTCGATTAGGTTTTCAATAATTCATACAACCCAATCAAGAGCACGAAAGGTTCAATTACAGTACTTGATTTTATCCTTCTTTTCTTCAATACAGGCAACAACGAATTGTATCAAATCGGGGGAAAGTATCAAAATATGAAAATACACAAAAACATCAAATTGAGAATAAAAACACAAACACAAACACCAAACACAATCAAAATAATAATAAAAAAGGAAGCGGAGATCAAAGATTAAAAAAAATTAGGGGAGGGATAGGGAAATCGAGAGGAGATCGATCGGGGAGAAAACCCTAGGAAGTGGCTGGGTTGTGTTGATGGTTATTATTTGTCAGAGGTTTCGAATGGCCTTACCGGCGGCGAGGCGAGAGAGAGAGGGAAAGAACTGTTGAAGAAGAACGAAAGTAGCGAAAGGCCTCTGCAATCGAAGATTCGAGAGAGAAGCTTTTGACAGCAGCCTTTTTCAGTTTGAGGTGTGGTGGTGTTAGTTCTTCTTCGACGCTGTTTCCTGCTATTTATTTATTGAAAATGGGTTGTGAGATTTTCTTTGTTTAAAATATCGCGTTGCAACTTGCAACTTGCAAGTAGAGAGGGCGGCAGCACAATTATTGTGTGCTAGTCGGTGGCTTTTACGCGTTTTCGGTTTTTTTTTTCACGATTTTGTTACCGGTCATTTTTTTTTATGTTTTATTATTGATTTTACACCCCAAAATTAGCCTATAAAATATATTAAAATATAAAATATATATTAAAAATAAGCTAAATATGCATATATTTATACATGATAATTAATTTTTTATATAAATAAAATTGATACTTATAATTTTTAAAAAATTAATACAAATATTTAATGAAAAAAATATATGTAGAGTAACATTATGAAAAATAAAAGTAGCAATATCATTTTTTTCATCTTTATGTTACTTTATGCACGGAATAAATCAAACAATCATACTAGGTAATCAATAATTTTTCGGTAATGATAATCAATAAGAAATAAAAGCCCAATAAAATAAGAGAATCTCAATTCACAAAAAATGAAACACAAACAAATAATAGTATTTTAGGTTTGCTGATTAATATTGATTACCAAAATGTTAGTTACCTACGCTTTTTCTATTTACTTGGGTTTTTATCACTTATTAGTTGAGTTTTTTTATTTTGTTAGGTTTTTACCTCTTGTTAGTTATCATTGGTAAAAAATTTACTGACTAACTTAGTATGATTGTATTTAATTTGGTCTTTTACCATTTTTAAATTAGACAATACCACTTTCAATAATTCGAAAATCCCAATTTGATTTTCAATTATTTAAAAATTTGGACAAATAGATTCTTAAAATCGATTTATAAGTTTAGGATTTATGATCAGTTTTAAGGGCCTATTTGTTTCAATTTTTAAATGAATGAGGATCGATTTGAGATTTTCGAATCATTAAAGTAATATTGTCAAAATAAAAAATATTCAGGCGCCAAATTAGGTGTTTATTCTTTTTTAAATTAATTTTCGAAAAATTTTGTTAATCATATCATATTATAAAAGATATAAAATAATTTTATATGTTGTCTAGCATATAAATTTTGATCAATTTATCAATCAATTTAGCTCCTTCACTTTCCTACGGACTTGAGTTCGTTACCGTATTTTCATTTTTGGAATCTAGTTTGCCTCAATTGTTCAACCTATGATTTATTGGTTGGACCAATAACTTAATAACTCATCGGACTAACGAATTTGATGACCAATCTGATTTTCACAACTATGATCTAATCCAAATTAATAGATACGCGTCCACCTAACACAACTTCTAATAAAATATATCCAAATGTGTGTATTATAACTAGCAGAAATTTTATTAGTAAAAGATAGACATGATAAAACACAAAACAGACAACTCCGTCCTCTATGGCAAGCCACTTGTGGTAAAGGTTCTAGCCTTGATGGTGTTCAAACCAAGAGTTATCCGTGCCTATAAAATTCGAAACCCAGTCTTATATGACTGAGAATGAAGTGTCACACTTCGAATGGTCGACCAAGACAACCTCCATAGTAGTTGTCAATTAAAGGCTTCAATACCAAGCTCACTGCTCCGAGAACTTCTTCCAATCCAAGCACGCATCGTAATCGTACCACTATAAGGTAGCATTTGGAAGATGAATTGGGACTGAAAGACTGATACTGGGAGACTGGAATCTAGGACTAATTTTGATTTGTGTATTGTGTTTGGTTTAAGTTAGACTAAATTGAGTTGTGTCTTAATATCATGTTTGATTTAATAAAAACTAATAGACTTTAAAATTAGGAAATGATCATACTGCCCTACATTTTGATACAAAACCCTAATTATCTAATTCAGCCCCAAATTTTCTTTTCCTACCTTTCTCTCCTAACACAATCGCGATCTCAGGTCCTTCCCAGTTTGCAATTGGGGTTGCCGTCGCCGTTCGTGCTTCTTCCGACACTGTGTCACTTGCCGCCGTTCGAAGTCGTTTCTACTGCTGTTGTCGTCGACCTCTCGTTACCCCTTTCTTCTGCAGATTGACATCGACCCGTCAATTGTCTCCGCGATTGCTAATTTCATTCTGGGTCACGCCTCTGTTCCGTCGTCTCCATTTAGTTGTGCCTCATCGGAGTTTCGTTACACCCTGTGAGATTGCTACAAGGTTAGTAATTTCACAAATTTGTGGTTGTTGCCTCACACCTTCCCCCGTTCTATCATTTTGTAGGCACTTGTTGTGATGTTGTGCGAGTTTTTGTGACTATTGATTGTATTTCTTGAGTTGTATGTTTGATTCTATTCAAGTAGTGTGCATACAATTTAACAAGGGAGAGCCTCTGGTACGTGTATTTATACAAAATATAGTATTGTTAGAAAATTTTCTTTTGATGCATCATGTTGTTTTGATTTTCGTTGAGGGGTTTAATTAAGAGTAACTTGGCTGTTTTTGGTGATTTCTGTTGTGGGTAGCATTGAATAAAAGAGGTATTTTTCCGATTTGATAAATCTGGAATAAATTATGGGATAATCATATTTGATAAATTACTGTTGTACCTTCTCAATGTGCTTGTCAACCTAAAATGCTTTGACATGGATAAATTTATAGGCTTAATTAGTAGTGATTGTTGCATTTTCTGTTGAAACACTTGTATAAGTGTCTGGTTCTATTTTCCATTGCCATAATCAAGCCTAGTTAGAAAGAAAAACTACATTGCAAAAAGCTGAATTTATGCGGATTGGCCAGCACGTTGTTGCTTCTAGTTGGTATAACTATTAGTATAGAAAAGCTCATTTTTCTGTAAACTAAAAATGACATTTAGCAAAGGATCGTTCCTATGGTGTTGATGCCTATTCCCTTGTCTTTGTAGTTTGCAGACTGGAGTATAATAAGAAGGTTTGGGTATCAAGATATGTCATCCAGAGATAAAAGGTATACACATGAGTCGGCAGGGAGCGACAATTCGAAGTCATAATTACAAGCAAGTTCAGGAACCTTGCCAACACAAACCAGAATTACAAACTAGCAAACTCATAATCCTTGCAAAGACAAGTTCAAAACGAAGTCTAAATATAGGCAACCAAGTTCAGGAACCTTGCCAACACAAACCAGAATTACAAAAGGAAGTCTAAGGACAGTTTAGATATGCCTAAGTCTGAACATAATCATTGCTAACACAATCTAGATATGCTTAAGTCTGAACATAACATAAATCCATAATTCAAAATAGATCAATGACTTTGGGACTCTTCAGCTTCAGTAGTTACCATCGAGTACATCTTGTGCAAGTGTCGTCAGCTGAGCATCTGTCAAGCCACAGAAGCTCTTTTCTATCCTGGGATCAGAACATATCTGCAGCACAACATGAATTGCCTCGTGGTCAGCAAAGCCAAGTTGCTCTAGCTTCTCACCCATCTTCACTTCCGCATTCTTCCCGAAAATTGCATTAGCAAGGATCTGCACGTGCTCCCTCTGAGCAACTGTTGATTCGTGCACTTCGTCGGCCATCCTTTCCAATATATCTGCCTGCTTTCTCTTTTT
>JASCZI010030734.1:12580-24039 GCA_036250425.1 Stylosanthes scabra
GTGGATGTCCTTCTACTTGTTACACCGGGATCGATTGAGGAAGTCGTTCCATGCGCTGCATTACCTTCAGTTTGAGCTGGCCCATCAGCAGTTGGCTCGGATGCCATGAAATGGTCATCCAAAATAGGGTCATCTTCCGGTTCTTCATCAACTTGTTCCTCAGCATCAAACCCACTCACTGCAGCTGATCCAATCGCCCTATCCTTTTCGAAAATCTGGCCTAGTCGATGGAACATAGGAAAGGGCTTGTTGGGAGTGTAGAATTTTTTGGGATGAGTCTGAAATTAAATATCAAGTCAATTAATAGGACATATTGCTGAATGTATGCATAAGCAATAGTTCAAACACATTACCTTCAGCCAAGCATCAATGACATCCTTGCTGTCCACCTCAACGCATTGCTTCTCCTCATTCCATCCGAATCCGCTGCAAGCAAGCATATCCGCCTCATATTGATACTTCTCCTTCATTCGCTTGTGCTTGTTTCTACAATGCTTGGCAGTCAGTGTGCAATTGGGAAATCGCTCTATCATCTTCAAAGCTAGCTTCTCAAAAGTCCCCGCACGAAATTGTCCGCAGTCCGGCCGAGTTGCATCCACAGTGAACTCTTCCTTGAAACCAACAAAAGCCTCGGTTTCCTCATCACTCCACATACGCTTATCCATGCTTTCCTGTTTCAAAATAAAACATAGCATATAAATCAGCTTGTCACAAATCAAAATGAAAACTTAGTAAACAAATTGAATAGAAATAAACCAGCCAATAATTGTTAGCCAACAATAGATCAACTATTTAGCAATATTACCTACAATAATCCAGCCAATAATAATCTAGCAAGAATGAATAAACCAACAAGAATATCTTTCACTAGATCAACTATTTAGCCAAGCTGAATAGAAATACCTACAATAATTCAGCCAATAATAATCTAAAGTGCAGTAATGTAAATACCTACAAATCACATTAGTTTAAATAAAATTTATTTCAGTAACTAGTGTTAACATAAGAAGCAACATCATTACAAATCAATATCCAACATGATAGTATTACAACCCAGTAAAGTTAGCCTGCAATATTACATATCTTGGATTCAAATAAAAGGTAGATGGAGTTCAACATTAGTACAAACGAAATTGAAGGTAAACTAAGTAAGCCACACATGTTATAACATAGGATTCAAGTGAATAGCATTACACGGAAAACAACACAACAACTTGATCAAGTGATCATTTATTTCATCACACACATACTAAGGTTTACTCTCAACTACAACACAAATCAGCACTCGCTATACCATCCATTAACACCATGATCTACAGCAGGCACAAAACCTCTTATTGCTCGCCACTCCTCAAACATTCCAATAGCCATATTGTCACGCATTTGGGTCCACTCAGCAGTATTCTCAACTACTTGAATCCTCTCTTTGAGGGCATCATATTCAACGGGCGCAAAGTCGTCTAGGATGCTCGAGTCCTCTTCCGGGTCCACATCCTTGGTCAAACGGATAAAAATTTTGTAGCAAGCAACAAGCAATTATGATTTGACTTTGAGTCTTGACGGGGTAAAAGGAAGGACTTCTCAAAATAGCCCATGTCTTCTTTAGTAAACCAAAGCATCGCTCAATAACGTTCTTAGCTGAGGAGTGTTTCTTATTGAAGTACTCTTGATAGGTACGAGTTGCACGCGAACCATATCCCCACTCTTTCAGATGATAACGCGTACCTCTATACGGAGCTAGGAAACTAGGCCCATTTGTGTACCCAGCATCAACTAAGTAGTAATTACCTATCAACATCACATCAAACACAAAGTTTAAAATTACTATCGTAACCTATTCTAAGACAGCTATTTACTGGTTAGAATTGTACTCAATTACCATTAGGTACTTTGAGGCTATTCCGACGTGTGATAGCATCTCGGAGTATTCTTGAATCGGACGCGGACCCTTCCCAACCGCTGAGCACATAGATAAAGCTCATGTCGCGATTACACACCCTTAAAACATTGGTACACACCTTACCCTTTTTTGTCATGTATCTTGACTTATCACTTTCGAGGATGGTAACCTCTATATACGTGCCATCTAATGCGTCCAAACAACCCTATAGTGAACCAAAAACACGTTGACATTTAAGATTATGGATTCAATTAAATCTTAAAATGACTAACGAACAAACACAAAAGATAATAATATCTTAAACTTATTCCATGTGGGATCTGCACAATCTTCTTCGACGGGGGTAGGCTTTACAAACAAAAGGCTTTGGACACGGATAACAGCCCTTAGCACTCTATTAAAATACCTACTCACAGTTTTTCCGGATCTACAAAATCTAACCTGTAGACTACGGTTTTTTTTTGTGATGAGCTAAGATAATTAACAATGAGGCAACTTGCTCGGGTAAGCTTACACGCCCATCCTCAACCAGCCCCATGAGTTTGAAGTAATTCGCACAAGTTGGCAAATGCGTTGGTGTTCATTCTCAGTTCCTAAACACAATTCCTATCACCCTCACCGATGATGCGTTCTAATGCATCACGCCTAATCCTGCTATTCACTCCTCCCCCCTAAGGACAACTGACCATTATTCTTTTTCCTAAAATACACAATCAATGTAAGAACAAGATTGAACATCATATTATCGTACCTCATTCTCATCAATTGGTAAAAGGTGACACATAGCTTAATCTTTTGCAATCGATCCATTTTCTTCCTAAAAAATATTCATTACAACTATAATAAGTGGATACAAAAAGAAAGGTCATTGTCTTAAAGAGGATCACACAAATTTAGCTCTATAAAGAAAACAAATACTGTCAGCTGAATATTTTCATGACCACCAACAAATCAAATTCAGTTCCACTGTCAAATACAAACGCTTTGCTCATCTTACTATCAATAACACAACTCTTGTATGTAAAGACCAAGTGCAACAAATATTTATAAAAAATTATTAAGAACTAAAAAAACATGTTAAACATTTTAAGAATCAGCTTACTGTATGCATAATTTTTTTAAAGAAATCATTACTATTCAAAGAATCATTAGTAGTAACCCTAAAAATATTTCATACATTTCTGCTAAATAGACCTAGAAACAGAACAGCAAGAAAGATAAATGCATACACATATCAACTCAGTCAGTGGATAACAAGGTTAGGAGTTTGAGAAATATAAAAAATACATTACTCAATCAATGAACTAGCAAACTCAATAAGTGGATAACAAGAAAGACAAATGCATACACATATAAACTCAAATGTAATGGCTTCTCGCAACAAAACAAACAAGATTTGGAGTTTAGGGTAAATAAAAAACCCAATACTTGAATTTTGGGTTCGTAAGAACTTAGAAAAAAAAATCTCATCAACACAACACGAATACAAAGTAGAGGAGAAAGATTTTTTGCAACAACAACAAGAAGATAGTAGAGATTAACTCATGAACAAGAATTAGAAGGGTAGGAGATACCTCCGTCGAGCAAGTGTCCTCAGGAATCATGCTCCGGCGCTGGAAAACTCCCTTCAGATGATGTGTCCCTACTGCAGCTCTTCTCGCCCACACGCTGCTGTCTAGGGTTCTTCGTGAAAAAGGAAAAGGGACGGGCTTAATGTTGGCAGCAACCCTAACTCATTTGAGAGGGATAAAATTGGAATTAGGTAAATTACATTAGGGCATGATTGGTAAGAAAATTTATTAAAATTTTAGTTTTAGTCCCTAGTTCACCAGTCCCTCCTAACTGGAGGTACTGAAAATATTGAAATTTTGAGGACTGAGACTGAAATTTTAGTTCCAGTCCACGTCAAATAAACGCAATACTGAGTCTCAGTCTTCCAGTCTCAGTCCCAGTATACTAAACCAAACGCTACCTAAAGAAGACATGTTAAAAATGTATATGGATAATTTAAATGAATTTAATTTTTATAACTTTCAGTGTATAAGAGTTTACCTATAAAATCAACCATATATTGTCATATCAATAAAAAATAATTAATTTTTAAATTTATGATTTCAAAAGTCATATAAATAATAAATTTATGAATCTAATTAAATAATGTAAAATTTTTATCAAAATTAAACTCAATTTAAATTTAAATACTTTTATTATTTATTTATTTAATTCGGTTCAACCACAGTTGACGACCGGACTAGTTCCTGGACCGGTGGTTCCCAGAACCTTGCTAGATTCTACCGAGATGCTATCGCTGTACGACTTTCGGAGCAAAGTAGCTCACAGCTGACTACGCAAACGCGCGTGGATTCTCACTCTCTCAATCGCAAAACCCCTGCCACCATGGCGAAGCAACAACACCACAACGCTGTCGCTTCCGATTTCGTTGCCTTCCTCAATGCTTCTCCAACTGCTTTTCACGCCGTCGGTAATAACCACAACCCGGGGGAAAAAAAAAAACAAAACTATTTTCTGGATTCAGTTGCATTCACTCGATTCATTCTGATAATTTCACTTAATCCTTTCTTTCAGATGAGGCCAAGAACCGTTTGCGATGCGCAGGTTTTGACCAGCTTTCGGAAAAGGAAGTTTGGGATTTGAAACCTGGAAAAAAGTACTTCTTCACCAGGAATCACTCTACCATCGTCGCTTTTGCCATTGGTAAAAGGTACTTCTTCTTCCTTATCACTAAACGCTTCTATTTTCAGCATTTGTTTCAAAATTTTGTGCTAAGTTCTTTGTTCTTGAATTTTGTGGTTAGATATGTTGCTGGAAATGGTTTCCACATTGTGGGTGCTCATACTGATAGCCCTTGTCTCAAACTCAAGCCTGTCACCAAGGTATCTAATTTTCGATTGATTTGATTCGATTTATTTTAATTCTAAAAGTAAAATATTAGTCATATTAGTCCTATGTAGCACAAATACTAGTACGAATATTGAATCAATATGATGCGTGGCAATGAAGTATTTGTGCATCATAGTAGTAGTCTCATTTATGCACAGTATTTAATATATTGATCAAACATGAATTGGGGGGCTTAATTGACTTTTTGACATGAATATGATGTGTTTTTTGGGTGGGTAGGTGACTAAAGGTGGATATTTGGAGGTTGGGGTTCAGACCTATGGTGGTGGCTTGTGGTATACATGGTTTGATAGGGACTTGACCATTGCTGGGAGGGTTATCATTCGAGAAAGGAAAGAGGGTTCTGCCTCTTCTTATGCGCATCGGCTCGTTAGAATTGAGGAACCAATAATGAGGATCCCTACTTTGGCTATTCACTTGGACAGGTCTTCTTTGAAAATACACATCATAATTGTTTGTATCTATGCCTTTTCGTTTGCTTTGATGATCGCATTCTTCCCTTGTTTGTTGACTATTTGGCGACACTCTGCTTGTTTGATCAGGAATGTTAATAGTGATGGATTCAAACCTAACACTCAGTCTCATCTTCTTCCTGTCTTGGCTACATCAGTGAAGGTAATACTGGATTTAAATGTAGTTCATGCTTCTGCCACTGGATATTAAATACTCATACCTTTGCTACATTTATGATTTTGTTAAGGACAAAAGAAAATGATTATTGAGATGCTCAGGTATAATGCATCAAGTTAAAGATTAAATTATATTTGAAATAATTACTTCACTTGACTTTCAATCTATTTGACTGCATGTAGCTAGAGTCTTAGAGAGTTCAATCAATGGTTAAAGGTGCATGTCTTGTTTGATAAGAATCATTCTTGATGAGTGGCAAAATTATTTATATAGAATTGTTAGCGTTTTATGGCACCTTACTGTAAGCCATCTTTGTGTTATGGTGCAATTGTTTTGTGAAAGTAAGGTATGTATTGATACTTGTATCTAGTTTAACGAAAGAGTAAAGATTAAGCTTCCACCGGTATTGCTTATTAAGATGCAAATTCTTTCTTATTAATTATTTGATTTAGATTTTATACATTTAACAGGATTGAGTTGTCTTGCAGGCAGAACTGAATAAAGTTGTCCCTGAAAATGATTCAGTTGAAAGTGGAAAGAAAGCAAATGATAAAGCTGACAGTACCAATGCTAAACACCATTCTCTTCTACTGCAGGTTATCAGGCTTTGAAATTCATAGTGTCTTATTCTTGATAGGTGTTTCAGATACATTTTCTTTTGACAACTATTTCACACTAATTGCAGATTTCAATTTGGATCTGACTCTTGGAAATTATCTTGTTTAACTTTTCCCCAGTTGCTTGCAAGCAAGCTTGGGTGTGAACCAGATGACATTTGTGATTTTGAATTGCAAGCTTGTGATACCCAACCAAGTGTAATTGCTGGAGCTGCTCACGAGTTCATATTTTCAGGACGGCTCGATAACCTCTGCATGTCATTTTGCTCCTTGAAGGTTTAAGTTTTACATATATTGTTTCTCAAGTTTCAGGTTCACATGTATAGATATGGATTTTGAATTATAATGTTCTTTTTGAACTGTGCCTTTCCAAATGATAATTACCATCCCAAAATTATATACCTTACAGTGTGAAGACAAAGCAGAAAAAACATCACTATCCGATCATTTCACAACATCATTGTAATGTATGTTTGAGTGAAGAGCTTCTGTACTACAGCCAATGAGCTCTGCTTAAACTTGAATTTGGTGTCCTTTATAAATAAGTATTGAACTAAGTGATCAATAGTTCAAGTAGAGTGATTTTATTTTCTCTCTACTTACTGCATTGTGTATTGATAGAGGATATAGTGATGAGACATATACCATAGATTAATAATTTATATCTGATGAATGATATGAAAATTTTTAGAATTCTGTTTAATGTTCTTCCATGAAGGCAGAAGAGGGTTTGTTTCCTAATACACTGTTTAATTATTTTGTTTGTAGTTATGCATCAATGGTTTGACGAGTCAATTTAGTTAGATCATGTTTCTTTTCATCTTTGCCTCCAAATTAAGAGGTTTGGTCCATGTATTGTCGAATCCTTGTAGTTAGACCTACTTAACTGAACAAGTCTTGGTTTTTGTTATTGTTCATTGACCATTGTGTTATATGTGATGCTCTCAACTGCACATCTAGTGACAGATTTCTATATAAATCCTAGGTATTTGGGTTTGTCCCTTTTGTCCCTCCTTTTCTCCTCATTTTTGGTACTTAAAGTCTCCAAACCTCAGGTTTAGTACATCTTAGGTGTTCCCCATTCTAGTGGAAAATTCTGTGTTCAACTGAACATCCATGGGCATATGTTCCCTTTTTCTGGGAAAAGGAGTGGGTGGAGGTATCAGATATTTTTAATGATACTCGATGCATGTGTATGACTAACAAAGGATACTTGTAATGGAATGAAACATTGACTTTAGTGTTTGGGTTTTAATATAAGATTATTTAGCTGTCTGCTTTGCAATTCGAATGCAATCATACAGTGTGCAAATGTTTTGTTTTTCTGCATGATTGATTTTTTTTTCCTCTAAAAAATGAATGTTGATTATCTTATGTTAACTACAGGCATTGATAGATGCTTCATCCTCTGAAATCAGTCTTGAGGAAGAGACTGGTGTTAGAATGGTAGCTTTGTTTGATCATGAAGAATGTGGCTCTAATTCTGCACAAGGAGCTGGCTCTCCAGTCATGCTAGATGCTGTATCTCGGATTACAAATTCCTTTCACTCAGAGACCCAGGTAATATTCAACTATCTTATTTCTCCATTTCATCCTGTCTTTCTAGACGATAATGTTGGAGCTGTTTAACAGGAAATGACTATTTCTGCTTTCCTAATGCATTATTGCATCAATCTATATGTTGTTCTTTGCATCATGCAGAGGAGGACTGTTCATGATATTTTATTATGGATTATGGAATGACAACAGCTGATCGGGTTTATGTATTGTTTTGTTTCATTATGCTGATTTTCTTTCAGTTGCTTGAGAAAGCTATACAGAGAAGTTTCCTTGTTTCTGCTGATATGGCTCATGCACTACACCCCAATTACATGGTATGTCTTTTCATATGTGAAAAGTTGGGGTAAACTTTTATTTTTATGACATATAATATTTATATTCGTATTAATTCCATTGCGCTTGTTAGGATAAACACGAAGAGAATCATCAACCTAAGTTACATGGAGGACTTGTCATCAAACAAAATGCAAATCAAAGATATGCCACTAATGCAGTCACATCCTTCGTATTCAGGGAGATAGCATCACTGCATAAGCTTCCTGTACAGGTCAGTTAAGTGAAATATTTCAGTATCTTTTCGTTTCTTTTTTTTCTTTTCCTTCCTCTTCTCTGAGACTGGAACAGGGAAGGTTGTTAGATATTGACAGCTGAATTATCACAAATAACACTAAATGATAACATATATTGATGTAGGACTTTGTGGTTCGCAATGACATGGCTTGTGGTTCAACCATTGGCCCCATTCTTGCAAGCGGTGTGGGTATTCGTACTGTTGATGTAGGTGCACCACAGTTGTCAATGCATAGCATTCGAGAAATGTGTGCTGTAGATGATGTCAAGCATTCGTACGAGCATTTCAAGGCCTTTTTTGAAGAATTCTCTCAACTCGATGCAAAGATTGTCGTGGACATATAGGTATCTTTTGTTGAAGAATTGATCATCACTCTTGTGCTTTACATGATGTTGCTAAAGGACTGATCATTTGCAATTTGGATATTAATATAAGACTCATACTGTTCTATATAAGAAGTTGCATCAAACGTGCATGCATCTTTTATGCCTTAACTGAATGGTCCACATTCTTGTGTCAAGTAACAATGGTGATGCAGATGATAGATGAAGCTAGGTTGAGTTTGAAGAACCTATAAGTGTGTTTGGAATACAATAAAATGAGAATGGATCTTCACACAAACAAATGAGAATTAATTTGATGTACAAATTCTTTGTTTAAAATTAAATAAAAGAGAAATGCTGTGATTTGAAAATCTCATGGAATTCAGTTGCGTTCTTTGAATTTTTGTCATTATAAAGGATTTACATGAAAGTTATTTATTTGAAAATTTTAAGTCCAAAAGACTTTTTTGTGCTCTCTCGCAAACCTAAATGTATTATTGAGCTAAGAAATATGTGCCCGTCATAAATTCTGAATGACCCACTTACCACTTGTCGTTTGATGATAAGTTTAACCCATGTGTCCTCACTAGAAGACCAAAATGGTGTCATCATACTAGAATTTTCTTTCTAATTAAATAATTAATTACCAGAATAATCAAATATGTCATAATAGAATAATCAAACTTGTAATAGATAATCAGTCACTATATATATATATACACGTCTTGTTTACACATTTTCAATGTGTATTCCATATTCAGACATGTATGTTATACTGATAATTTATTTGGTAGTTGATTTTTTTTTGCATATACAAGGTGTGGTTGTTAAATTAATACATCTAAATTAAATCAATTGTTATTTTATATGCTTGATTCTGGTTATAATTCTTGATTTATAATTCAATCAGCTTAATTCTACATTTCTTATCAGTTTAAAGCAATAGTATTAAGAAAATGTAGGATCATGTTGTTATTGAAGCAGTATAATCTTATCCAGAAGCTTTCTGTTTTTTTCGTTTGGCTTTTGATTAGGTCTTACAAGTTTTGAACCAACTCCTATCTGATTGATGGGAATTTTAGCTAACCATTATAATGCCTCCTGACTTGCTCAGTTGCTCCTATCCCCTAACTGAATATGCTGAGAAGAAAACTTGGAGTTATCTTACTAATAAATTAGGTTGCAGAAGACTGATATGGTGAGGCACATAACTAACCAATGTTCCATCTTTATTCAAAATAGCAACAGTCAACTTTTCCTCCCTTTTTTCTTGTATACATAAATATGATGAAAATATAAAGAAAGACTTGAACGTTTTACATAAGATACAATCCAAAATTCCAAACCAACAACAAACTATTAGGCATAATGAACCAGGTCAAATTTCAAAGCTTTGCTGATCCCTTGGGGTGATGTATGACTATGTAATTGTAGGCATCCAGTGTCAGAAAATCATCTAGTGTTGGAGCAGTGCACTGCCTTTTGAAGATCTTGCAAGCCTCCTTGTACATTCCCTTCTTGAACTTATCTTTTCCCACCTCATTTTTAATCCTAGCCATCTCTTCCTCAACCACTCTTCCAAAGAGCTCCTTGCTCACTCTTACTCCGAGCCCATCCCCATCCAACTCCACTCCATACTTGATCCACTGCCAGTTCTGCACCCTGCTAATCTCAGCAGTGGCAGCATCTTCCATGAGGTTGTAAAGTGGAACTGAACCAGATCCAGTGAGCCATGCCGCCACATATTGAATACCGACACGTGTATTCAGGCGGAGACCATCCATCGTGCGTACGCCTCTAGGTACCTGCAAGAGGTCTTCTTCAGTTATGTTTACAGCATCATCTCGCTTTGCCGTCTTGATCTGATTAGGAGCATTCCCCATGTTGTTGTTGAAAACCTCCATGCAGGCTGGGATGAGACCAGGGTGTGCTGCCCATGTTCCATCGTGCCCTGCCTTTACTTCCCTTAGTTTGTCCTTCCTTACCAATTCCAGCGCTGCCTCATTAGCTGCTGGATCATCTCTAATTGGAATTTGAGCTGCCTGGTAAAGAATATAAACTTTAGAAACATATTTTTAACAAAAAACCACCCTAATGTATGGCTTGCCTCAATTTGGTTTCAGCAGATTTTCAGCCAAATTTTCAGTCTAGCCTTGTGATTTTATCCTTAATTTTCTATCTGATACTAATACTAGTCAGTTAGCATCCAAATTATATAGTCCATATACCCTTTACTTAAAAGTTAGAACTACGACCAGAAAATAAGAATGATACATAGTAGTAAACTATGGACAGTTTCAAAATTTCAAATGAACTTAAACTTTAATTTCAATGCCATCATCTCATTCTCCTGCCCAAGCTCCCCCCTATTTAATAATGAAAACATGTTTGTTAGAGCCATACCATGCCTCCCATAGCATGCACGCCACGCCTATGACATGTCCTGATGAGAAGATCAGAGTAGCTCTTCATGAAGTGCTGAGTCATGCCAACGAGGACCCTGTCCGGGAGCAGACGATCTGGGTGAGCCTGGAAGGTCTTGACATAACTGAAAATGTAATCCCAACGGCCACAGTTGAGACCAACGGAGTGGTCCCTCAGCTCATACAGAATTTCATTCATTTGAAACACAGCAGGAAGTGTTTCAATCAGAACAGTGGCCCTTATGCTTCCTCTTTCTATGCCTACCATCTTCTCTGCCCTCTCAAACACATTGTTCCATATCTTAGCTTCCCTGTCAATCACAAAACACTTGTTTGATTGTATTCTATATAAACTCCAAAACATAAATTCTCTAGCTAGCTTTGTTCTTTACCTTGAGTGCTCCATCTTTGGAAGATAGAAGAAAGGGCCAAAGCCTGCACCCTGAGTACGGCGGAATGGTGCATGATTGTGGTAGAAGTAGAGGCCGAAATCAACAAGGCAACCGGTTGCCG
>JASCZI010030735.1:0-37903 GCA_036250425.1 Stylosanthes scabra
ATTGATAATATTTTATAAGAGAATTTTTTTTATCTAGATAGATATATGCTTATTGCTTATTGTTTTGTACTTAGTGTTTTAAATGTATTTTTTCGTAATTTTACTTTCAAACCCAAAAATGATAGATAAAATGTAAAAACAACGCCAAAATTAATAAAAGGAGAATAATATTTTTAAAAATTTTATAACTTATTATTTAAAAACAATAAAAAAAGGTTGATATATTTCTAAAAATTATAATAATTATCATTTTAAAATTAATAGAAAAAAAACGGCTGAACAAGCACGACAATGCCTGTAAAGACTCTAGGGGAAGGGGACATATGTCATTTGAGCTACACAACTCATCGGCAAATTTTTTTTTCCTCTTAAAAGATACTTTATTGTAGTATAAATAATGACAACCACTCTGTAGACCTAAAATATTGAAGTGATGAATATTGATCAAATTATAAATTGAAAGATCAAAAAAAGTATGGACTGAAATATATATATATAATATAATTATCAACTGAAAATTAATAGAAAAAGTGGCTGAACAGGCACGGTAGTGCCTGTGAAGCCGCTAGTTGAAGATAAAACAACAAAAACAAGTTGAATTTCCTAGTATATATATGAACAATATGAACATAAATAACACTAATTAATTCCAAAAAATTTAAATTTGTACATTATTATGAATAATAAATAACAAAATTAAAAATAAAAACAAGTAGAAGAAGAAAAAGCAGCAAATATAAAAGATGTAGAAGAAGACTTAGATATCGAATAATAATTAAGAAGAAAAAGAGGAAGGGAGGAGGAGGAGTAAGGAGGAGATGAATCAGAGATGGAGAAAAAGAAGATGTGTGAAATAAAAAAGAGCTTATTTGAATTTTGTTGATTAAATTATTTATTCATATAAAATTATTGAATTTAAATTTGATGAAATTATATGGATCAATAGAGTAATTAAATTATAAATATATGTGTTGTTTAATTATTTTTTATATATATTTTATATTTTAGCAAGTATTTTTATATGAATAATTAATTAGGTGATTTTTTTTTGTGTAATATGGTTGATCTACCCATACAGGAAGACAAATTGAATGAATAGATTCACTAAATTGAGGGAGTTTGTTTGCGCTATGCTGAACAAACCTTTACCATGTGTGTTTTAAAAAAGTCATTTAAAGTTGAATATTTTCTTCAATTAATTAGCATAGGTTCCATAGTGGGGGAGAGCCTCCTCTTTTTTGGTGCAAAGATTTGAATTGGTGTTGTGCATGACAATAATCAAATCCGAAAAACCAAACAGGAATAATATTATCCAACTTGTACATGTTTGGGAATTGGGATCACTCTTAGGCTCCTCAAAGCCGAAGCAGCAGCATACGACAGATCCAGTTACCGTTTGAAACTTTGAAACAATTCAAATTCAAAATAGAAGCTCCTCCATCGCCACCTCACGTGCCAACGACAATTCATAACACCATAGGCTGCACCTGCACACTCACACGCCGTCGTTTCATTACATAAATAAAATTTGAAAAACAAACTCTAGCAGTAGTTTATAACCATGTAGGGGGCCCACACTCGTAACGAATAGCGTGCCAGATTAACGGTCCAGATTAACCCACATTTGAAACTAGCCCTTTTCCCCGCCCTCAAAAACTACCTTAAATTACTACCTTTTTGGAGAAAGGAAAATTCACACTAAATAATAAACAAATTCAATTTAATAACTTAATTTTGATATAAACTAATTTCCCATAAATATCTAATTGGCTAATTACATATAATTAGATTAACAAAAGATATTACTTTTTATACTAATTGCATAAATCATCGATTAAATAAAATGATAGAATTAGATAACGGTAAAAAGTACGTCAAATTTAAATTTTAAATTTAAATAATAAAATAATGATATTTATTACATACTATCAGTTTTCTCTTTCATTTGTTTTTTTTTTCCTTTCTTAAATGCTGCAAAAGTTTTCAAATGAAGAAGAAAACAAAAGCACTAAAAAGACCCCTTCATTCCCTTTATATGGAAGTAATTGATGTCTCTCTGAAAATCAGAGCAAATAGTGATGACCCCTAACAATAACTAGTAACTAGTAACAACCAATCCCTTCTTTCTTTCCTCCTTTTCTTTTTCTCTCTTTTCTTTGCTTGTCCAGAATTCAGAATAGATTGTTCAAGAAAACAAAAGACAAAGGGAGTGAGTGAGTGTAAGTGAAGAAGAATACATTTCCCTTCAGACGGTTCAAAATTTGATTGAAATGTCGAACCGTCGTTCATCGTTCTCTTCCTCAACGACGTCGTCTTTGGCAAAACGCCATGCATCGGCGGCGCCCTCTTCTTTAACCGAAAACCACAACGCGGCGGGAAAGCCTACTTCCCTTGCCAAGAAGCGAGCGCCTCTAACAAACCTCACCAATCACATTCCGAGACGCTCTTCTCTGGTAATCTTTTTTCGTATTCTTCCATTCCTAAAAAATTCAACATTTAGGTTTAGGGTTTCATAGATAGATTTGATCAATTGTTAATTTTTGATAGGTTCCTTGTGCTACTAAAGTTGCTAAGACCAAGAAAGACGCTTCATCATGCAGCACTGCTACAATTAGTTCTTCAATTTCGAACAACAAGGTACCACCGGTTTTGCAGAGTGTTGTGAAGGCCAATGCGGTTGTTCTTCCTAAGCCTGGTTATGTCTCTGGAAGGGAAGAAGATGATGCTAAGAAAGTTGTTACTGCTCATGTCTCAAAGATGGATATCTCTCCTTGTAAATCAGATGGGGCATCTGTTTCCATGTCTGTGGATGAGAGCATGTCTTCTTGTGATTCTTTCAAGAGCCCTGTCATTGAGTATTTGGACAACAATGATATCTCGCCGGCGGTCGAATCGATCGAGAGGAAGACGTTCAGCACCCTCAACATTTCTGATACTCCAGAGCCACCAGCAGGTTGAAATTGATTATAAATATGAATATGCTGTTTGTGTGTTATTTTTATAATTTGTTAATTTGTAAATCATTTTGTGGGGTTTGAATTTATTTGACATATGAATATGAATATGATTGGAAATGTTTTGCAGGGAACATATGTAGTAGGGACATACTTGTTGGATTGGAGAAAGAGGACAAAGTTGTGAATGTTGATAACAACTACATGGATCCTCAGCTTTGTGCAACATTTGCTTGTGATATATACAAGCACCTCCGTGCATCTGAGGTGAAAAATGCATATCTCATTGTTATTATTTATTATTATGTTTTGTTATTGGTTTAGTAATCACTGTAGCTACTCCAATCTTGGAAGATTATTTGAGAAGTTTTTTGTTTTTTGAATAGTAGTGGATCTTGCTTTGTTAGATTCCCAACTTAAATTGCTGACTGACTGTTTTGCTTTATTCACGAATTAGTAGAATGTCATTATGCTTTGCTAACCTTTTTGTTGGATTGGACGTCTTCCTTAGTCTTTCATTTCTGCTTTCTTTCAAATTTGGCTTCATAAAGTTGCATTTGAGGGCTTTTTGTTTGTGTGCTTCTAAGAGAGTTTATTTTATTAATCAGATTAACCCTGTTATTTTATTGTAGTTTTTAACTTTTCAGCATTAAAATGAACTATCTGCTACAAAAATTAGAATTAATACCATTTGATTTGTTTATTCTAAACCCTTTATCTATTTTAAATATTTAATGTCAGGCAAAGAAAAGACCTTCCACGGACTTCATGGAGAGTGTTCAGAAGGACATAAATCCCAGCATGCGTGCTATATTGATAGATTGGCTTGTGGAGGTAACCTTCATACTCAAAAATCTTTAAAAAAAGTTATAGTGTTATTTTGACACGTGATATTGAATTATTTATCATTGTATTTTTTTAAAAAAAATCTTACTGTATAAAGTATAAACTATAAACCACCTAGTTTTTGTATGCTAAACTTCCATATCCAAATTTTTTCAGGTAGCCGAAGAGTATCGATTGGTACCTGATACGTTGTATTTGACAGTTAACTACATAGATAGGTATCTTTCAGGGAATCCGATGAACAGGCAAAAATTACAATTACTGGGTGTTGCTTCCATGATGGTTGCCTCGTAAGTGTCCATGTTATATGTCTGATTCATGAAATTCCTACCATTTCTTTTATTTATTTTTTGATCGGCAAAACATAAATCAATAAATAAATAAATAAATAAAAGGCCTAACAATAGGATTTGATGTTTGGTTATTATTGACAGTAAATATGAGGAGATTTGTGCACCCCAGGTGGAGGAATTTTGTTACATTACTGACAACACATACTTCAAAGAAGAGGTTTGTGCTTTTACATTTCTTGGCTTAATTTTGCATGTTCAAGTAACTTGTTTATATTACATTAGTTTGCGAATCTAATGCAAATTATTCAATGCAGGTTTTGCAAATGGAATCGGCTGTCTTGAATTATCTGAAGTTTGAAATGACAGCTCCAACAATCAAGTGTTTCTTGAGGTAATTATTAAAGTGATGGCTGTCATGATCATTTGAATTTCTGTGATTTCTCAATGGCCTAATTGAACACTCTTTTCTTTTTCATTTGATATCAGACGGTTCGTTCGTGCGGCTCAAGGAGTCAGTGAGGTATCTTCCTCTCTTAAGCTGGTTATTTCTAATTGTAGTTCTTGTATTGAACTTAGCTGTACACTTGTGCTGTGTTTCTCTATAATTAAACTCCACTTCTTTAATTTTTCAGACCCCTTCGTTGCAACTAGAGTGCTTGACAAACTACATTGCCGAATTGTCTTTGTTGGAGTACAGTATGCTTTGTCATGCTCCGTCACTAATAGCTGCTTCTGCAATTTTTCTGGCCAAATTTATACTCTCCCCCTCAACCAAACCATGGGTACAGTCCTAACAAACAAAGCCTATGATAATAAACGATTCTTTATTTATTCATTCACCTTAAGGATATATGGTTGACATTATTTTTTCTCCTTTAACAGAATGCCACATTGAAGCACTATACACAATACCAGGCTTCTGATTTGTGTATTTGTGTAAGGGATCTCCATAGGCTTTGTTGCAACAATCCTAGCTCCAATTTGCCTGCAATTAGGGAAAAGTATAGTCAGCACAAGGTATAAACATCTTTGCCTTTTGATTTGTTGTTCCCTTGTCTAATATGGTTGACTACTTTCCTCCTAAGTCCTAACTGATAAAATATGTTGAATTTGTGTTTTCAGTACAAAAGTGTGGCCAAGAAGTATTGCCCTCCCTCAATACCTTCAGAATATTTTCAGAATTGAGGAAAGATACAAGTCCAATTGCCGGTTCTTAGGAGAGAGAAGGCCATTCTTCTCTTAGCATTGTATATGTAGTTGCCATTTTTCCCATCCTTGATTAGAAGAGTTCTTGTTGTATCTGCTTTTCATTTGATGTGGCATGCTCTGTGGGGGTTCGGCCATAAACTGACAAACAAAATCAACCCTTCAAAGAATCTAATTGAATGAATCATTGGCTACTGCATCTGCATCTGCATCATTTTTTATAGCTACCAATGGCTATAAATAGAAAAAAGGGATATAGAAGTATTAAGTGGCTAGTTAGTAGTAAATTTGGTGAACCTCTTTTGACTATGGTCACCAAATTCTAATTCTAATGTATGCCTTTGAAGACTCGTTGATTTTAATCTACATGAGGATTTCGAAACAGCACATTATGTAATATTTTGTGGTATGCTCCATGCTTCCGCTACCAAGACACATCTAAGTCTATTCAACAATTACAAAGTTATGCATTGACACATGATGCACAATTTCGCGGTTCCATAATATAAAGTTGGTCTTGATAAAAAAATAAAAAAATTCCAATTCTTGTTTAAACAGGTTTTGAATTTAAAACCTAGCTGAGAGATTCAGCGTATTGTGAAAATTTATGTAATAAGTTGCTATAAACTCATTCAAGAAAGCTCATAATATGATGTGATTTTTTATCTATACTATCAAATTCACAGAAGTCAATATAGTTATCAAGTCTAATCAATAAAAAAGCATTTATGTATATATACCAGTATACCACATATAACCCAGAGTTCATACTTTACAATATCAAGCAGCTTATTTTGACACATCTATTAAAATATGAGATATAAAATAAAATGCCATTAAGATCTTACAAACCACACTGAGCATTCGACACAACACTCCCAATACCATTAGGCATATTGTTAAGCCAGTGCAAATCCACAAAGTCACAGTACGGGCCACCCTTGGGCCTCTCAATACTAACGGGCTTCAGGAATTTCGGGGACCAAGCAGGTGTTCCATCCTCATACGAATTATGGATCAATCTAGTCAAACCCGACCCGTCCAATCCAATGATGAATATCTCACCGTACGGCTGGTATTGATGAGGATTCGATATTGGCTCAGCAGAAATGCCAGCAAAATCCGAAGTAAACACAATCTTCTTCCCATCGGGGCTAAAATACGGGTGGTTTGTTCTCCCACCCGAACCGCTTTGAATAAGTTTCCTCAACCCGGTTCCGTTAGGGTGGATCAAATACAACTCGAAACTACCGCTACCGGGTGCGTGCCGGTCCGAAGCAAAAGCGATCCATTCTCCATCCGGTGACCAGTTACACATTGTGTCTGTCCAGGGCCCCTCCGTTAACCGTCTCAGCCCGTTGCTCTCGCCTTCGGCCGCGTCCATTACGTAGAGGTTCTTGTAACCGGACCGGGCTGACCGGAACACGATCCATTTTCCATCAGGCGAAACAGAGGGAAATGCGTTGTTGCTTCCGCCTTGTGTCAACCGCTTGAAGTTGTTACTCTTTTGATCAACGTTGATGGAAATGATATCGATATGAGTGCTCTCCGAGGAGAATCCTGTTCCGAGTGCAGTGTATACTATACCCGGTCGAACCGGATCCCAAGCGGTTGAAAACGTCATCAAGTCAGAAACCTTTCGAAGGTTCGAACCGTCACTGTTCACTACATACATCCCTGGCATGTCCACGTAAGCGATTCGGTCGCCCGAGGGAGAGAAAACCGGAAACGAACCAGGAGACCGGAAGAGGGATAGACCGGGAACCGGGCTTTTAACGTTCTCGAACAATAGCTGAGGGGATTCATTTGAGTTTGGCTCGCCTCTGCACTTGTGGTACCCGACCCTGGTTGAATCGGGCGAGAGGAACGGGTTGAGGTGGTGAGAATTGGGTGAGACTAAACGAGTCAACTCGGTGAACTCGCTCGTAACCAGGTTGAATAATTCGATGTGGCGATAGGTGGATCCCGGCCTCCTCGTCGCGACGGCGATGAATTCGTGGTTTCCCGGCGAGGCTGCCGGTGTGAAGGCGTGGAGACCCGGCGGGGTGACTCGCTCGACTCGGACGGATTCAACGGAGATGGAACCCTTGCCGGGGGGGAGAATCGCACGGTAAACGCTCCACCACTGATCGTCGCCCCTCCGGTGGAAATAGATGGTGCGATCGTCGACCCAGGCTGGCCAGCCACCGTGTTCGACAACCTTGACTCGCTGAGTTCCGTCACGAGTCAAGAACACGTAGATGTCGGTTGTAAGATCCTCCACCTCGCCGTTCCATCCAGATTCGCCGTAGGAGGCGACAGCGGTTAACTCACCGGAAGGAGACACGGCGGGGCTGAAGTCGGCGACGCCGTAAGGGGTTAGCCTTCGAGTGTTACCGGATTTGAGGTGAGTAGAGTAAACGGCTGCCCAGCTGACACGTGGCAAGCCAGGGTTCTCATGTGTTGAGACGTAGATAAGATATTCTCCGATGAGACTAGGTCTATCCTTCATGGAGACGTTGTTTTGGTTTTGATCGTGATTGGGTAGGAGAGGGAGTTGGATTCTTTTGGTGATGGTTTGGGATTCGAGGATGGATCTTCTTGATGATGGGGTTTGGGGTGGTTGTTGGGTGTAGAGGGCGTCGTAGAAGATGGTGTGAAGGCCGTTGTTTCGTTCGGTGACGTAGACGAGTTGAAGGGGCGGTGGTGGGTCTGTGGGGAGGAGGAGGGAGGGGGAGGAGGGAGCGAATTGGCCGTTAAAGTTGACGGAGTGGCCATCCGTTAGTTGAAGTTCATGAGAATTGGGAGTGAGTGGAATGGGGAGGGAGTAGATATCGAAGGCATAATCGGGTCGACCAAGTGTGGTGAAGATTATGCTTGAGGAGCCTTGTTCTTCATCAGATGCAGATGATAACGGTGAGCATGCCCATGACAGTAGAAGCCATACTAACGGTAAGTACTGCCGTGGTTTCATGGCAATCTTCTCCTTCTTCCTCTTCAGTGTCTAGTGTTTGAGTGACTGAGTGAGTAGGAGTGTATGGCTATCTTAATTCTTGAGGTCCAAGTTGTATATGCCTCATTATGGAATCAAAGTGGTACGTGTGTCCAAATGAGATAATCTGATAATGTGTTGTGGGTAGAGAGTGGGGACACCCTAATTTGTCGTTTACTCCTTTATGCATGGGCTTCTTGTTACTTTTTTGTTTTTCTTGGCCCAAAATGTTGCAACTCTTATAATCATTGCCTCATTGGTGGTATACTGGTATTATCATCACATTTTTTTCAATCATATTAATTATTATTATCTACAATTTTGTTTTAATTAACACCTACATAAAAATTAAATTTTATCATTGTCAATGTTGTTCAGAATTTCGTGTGCAATGACGTCTACTGAGTACTGGCTACTGCAGATTTCCCTTTCAAGCTACCTTTTCTATTTATTTTCTTGTGGATGCAAAATAACTAAATAAGTGAAGCTGAAGAGCTTTCACTTCACTTCAGTTTTCAGGTCCGTTTTTTTTTTTCTTTCTATTATTGGTAATCCTGGGCCTTCCTGATCATGGAGTTGAAGATTGGGCTCTAATGGTAATAATAAAAACACAACTGTTTATTCTGTTTTGTTAGTTAACACTTAACAGTATCGGTTTCGTAGTTAACAGAGTATAACGTGTCGTAACGTTGAAATGAGAAAACCGCGTTGGATGCAGAAACTTAATCAGTAAGTCTCACCTACCTTCATATACCCTTGTTCCTTATTTCCAATCTCTCTCTTTGAACTCTCAAGCTCTCTGCCTTCTTCTCTCACATTCATTCATTCATTCATCACAATCACTTATTAGTTATTACACTTGTCTCAATTTTGACTCTCTCTCTGGCTTCATCTACGCTTGACCCATTTCAGATTAAAAGTCAAAACTCTTATCTCTTCGCAATAACCTGGTACAAAACCCTCATCATGATCATCAACATTCATCAACCCACTCTCTCATCTCATCCATCTAAATTCTTAATTTTGATTTAACTGAATCCTGTTGTTTGTTTTGTTTAGTTGGAGTAACCATGAGTTTCTTGAGGCCCTGTGCAATGTACAGCTTCCTTGTGGCTTCTCCTTCAATGCGATGGATGCCATGTCAGAGTGGTGGCTTCTTCCGATGGCCTGGTCTTGATGGCTTCATGAGGCTCCTGCTTCTTGCTCTTCTCTGGACCATGTTTTCTGAGATTCACTACATACCCTCTTCTTCTATGTACCCAACCCTTCGTGTTGGTGATCGAATTCTCGTCGAAAAGGTAACACTAATTTCTTTCTTTCTTTCTTTATTTATCTAATTTTGTTACTACTTGGAGCTTCAATGGAATCTTCTCTTGAGCATAGGCTGTTATGGTTTCCAATAATCCTTCTTTTTTCCCTTTACAACAATCTATCTATTATTTAGTCATTGATGTTCTTTTCTGGGTTTAACCATGTTCCTCTTCTGGGCAGAACCTTACCAATTGATTGTTGTGTGTAGATTTTATTGCATTCGTGATACATTTTTTCTGCTGTTTAGATTGTCACTATCTCTCAAGAGATCCATAATAATACTTAAGCATTATATTTTTATTTTTTAAAAAAGAAAAATTAACCTTCATAAGATGTTCTTTTAGAAGCAATGGTTTTATTAGGACCGTATGGAACTAAGTGTTTGAAAATACACGTTAGCAATAAAGAGAAAGATATGTGTATATGGGAACCAGCTGAGGAGCAACAAGTATGAATCCGGGTGATGCAATGTGAGCTAGCAGCTTAGTGTAGGAGGTGTTTCGAGTGCAGAAGCCGTGGCAGAACAATCTCACAGGGTATGTTCAAGCCATGGTTCGAGATAAAACTAGCAAGGAGCCAAAGGATGAATCAATATTCACCTTCTCCCAATGAATATCTCCTTCAAAAACATTTGTGGCCATTACATCAATAAGGATGAGGATTAGGAGGGGCATTGGTTAAGACATCTTGATATAGTTTTCTGTGTTGTATGAATAAGCTTTCTTTGATGACGGCAAAGTTGTTTAGCCACTTGTCTTTGAAGCGATTAAGGGAATTCTGCTTAATCTACTCAATGGGCCGCAATTGCATGCTTAAATGTGCTAGATTTGGTAGTAAATTATAGAGGGGAGACAATGGTAGTCTAAAAAGTAAGAAGTGTAGAAGTCCTTAGACATTGTCCAACTATCAACTCAATACTAGTGTAGCAAGACCATCTAAACAATGTTTGGAAATGGCACAAACAAATTGATACTGCATAATGGTAAATGACTATAAAAAGGGAGAAAGATAGAGAACAATAATCTAGGTCAAGGGGATCTTAGTTGTAGGTCATGGGAGATGTAGCAATAACTGATATATAATTTGGCTTTATGAATAATTTTATAAATAACAGAGATTGTTTGGTTAATGATTGTCTCCATTGCTGTAGTTTGTGTTATAAATTTTAGCTTCTTTGAAATTCTGCTTCATTATGAATTTTGTCTTATACTCTTACTGTCTTACATATTTCTTTCCGCATATTGACTGTTCCTGAAAATAAGGTCAATAAATATTTTCATCATTTTTAATATATGAATTTTGATTTATTTTTTCTTGCAAACTTCGCCAGGCTTCATTTTACATCAGGAGTCCTGCTGTAAATGATATTGTAACGTTCCGGGATCCAACGCAGGTATGTTATCATGGGACAAGTTATGGCATACTTGCATATTCCTAGGATGCAGCTGATGACCCAGTTCCATTATATGGTTGTGTTGGTATTCTGTACAGCTATCTAGAGACAAAATGGATGGTGTTTTCATTAAGAGAATCGTTGCGAAAGCCGGAGACGCAGTTGAGGTATAAATGCGTTTACATTTTCTTTTCGGGAGATAAATCATGAGCAGAGGGAGAGTCTTCCTATACTGAATCGTAACACCTTGCAGGTTCGCAATGGGAAACTCTTTGTCAATGGTGTTCCAAAGGATGAAGAATTCATAGCAGGTCCACCATCATACACACTGGAGTTAACTGTGAGACCCTTGTTAATGCTATGGTCCTTTTAATTTTAACCTTCATTCAAGAATTATGATGTGACTACAATTCATATTCATGAACATTATGAGGTATAGGCTTTACACAAAATCTCAAACTACGCTTCTTTTATAAGTTCAACAGTGTTCCTTTACTCCTTTTATGGAGCATCATGTGTTCTCGCTTTCCCTTTTTTGTTTGTTCTCCCTTTGTTTCTTTGTTGATTCATATTTTTCCTTTTCCTCACTTGATTTCTGTCCTTGCAGCATGTGCCTAAAGGCCATGTTTATGTGCTGGGCGATAATCGTAACATCAGCTATGATTCCCATATGTGGTGAGTAACTCCTGCTACTAGTTATTGCCCTTTTGTTATGCATTTTACATTAAGGTTATGTTTTGTTTGAGGTTTGATGGATAAAGCTCTTTGTATAAATACACACAATTTATCTATGTGTTTTCTTGATGCACAATCTACATCAGTATATTTGTTGTTTAATGTTTTGAAGAAAAAGCCTTTTACAGAAGCTATTGTTGTACTCAAGACATATAAATCATTTTCCCTTAATCTCCGTTCCGTTAGGACAAATGATGGATTCAATTGATGGCTGATATCAAGGTTCTTAAAACCGAATTGATAGAGCTAGAGATTTAATGACTTTAAGGTTTAATCTATATTCATCCGGAGTTGAACTGGATATTATAGAATAATATATTTAAGTATAAACTATATTGACAATCAGTTTTATCCTAAACCAAATTGGTCAGATGAGAGATTCTCGGTTAACCCAATTGAGTTTACCAGTTCAATTTGGTTCTCAGAACCATGATTATTATCATTATCTTTTTCTTCTCTGTAACTTGAATCTTGTTTTCCTTAATGATGAACAGGGGACCACTTCCTGTGAAGAATATTGTGGGAAGATATGTGATGTCTTGGCACAGGCCAAGAAACATTTGACACAAAAATCATTATCCATTGGAGATGTATTGCAGGAACTAGAGTTCTACCTCCATGTGATTCCCATGAAGAGTTATAACCCTATTATTGAATCATATTATTTGCTAACTCTAACCCTAGTGAGACTTCGTTCTTCTGATATTCACGGATGAAACAATTAAGTCCTGTCTCACTGGGTAGAGTCATCTACACGTCTAGGCGACACCATTGTGTTCTATCATTGAATCACATTCATATCTGAACCATTTACATCTATCTCTTTCAAGAGCACAAAAAAAAAAAAATTTCATGTGATTATTCCTGCTTGATTCATTGTTGTTTGAGCACTGCATTGCTGATTTCTTATAGGAATCTTATTTTTTCTGTATTATCCATAGTACAATTTCTTTATGATTCATTGAAAGAAAAAAACAAAAAAAAGTGTGGAAAAGAGTAATGAGATATTTGAATCTTGCTCAAAACTATGACATTGAATGTTGCCATGTTTTAGGTCACAATACTTGACCTTAACCCCACCAAAAAGCATTCTCCTTTTGTTACAGTTAAAAGATACTATTATAGTGTTATGTTCTTTTTTACTAGAACCACTTTGCTGCTGCCAAAAGAAAACAAACATCCTTGTTGAAATGTAAACATGGATAGAGGGTGGTAGAAGAAAAGAATAACTTGGATGGTTCCTTTTAACTTTTTTTTTTATAATCTATGGTTTGATTTGGATTTCTTGGAATATATATATGTATGTCTTGTTCGTTAAAGGGAAGAATTTGTCAAAAGCAATTCTCTTGTTAGTGGTGTCATTTTCCGTTAATTGCCTCCTCTAATGTCTTACTCTTATCTCTCTAATCAAACATACTTATATGAATGACTGGAAATTCACACCAAAAATATCTTGCCAAAAACTGCTTCAATAATTATGATTGGAATAATAAAATGAGTGATGTTTTTAGTTGAGCTTTTTTGAACGTACGATGTTTGTGTTCTTCCTCCTCAAGTGTCTAGTTAAAGACAGAGACTGACATTAACCTTTATTTTGATGCTGATTCGAAGAATAATATATTAATTTTGAATATGATAGTCATCATTAAATTGAACTAACAAAGGTTTAATTCTAGAGAAAAAAAAATTGAAAATATTCTTAATTTTTGCTCGTCTACTATTTTAGTAGACGATTGTTAGTTTTCTTTTTTTTTTTTAAGAAAAGAATTTCTGATAAAATCATAAATATTTATTTATAAGCAATTGGCCTCACAACTTAGCAGTTAACTTTTTAATAATACATAATTTTGAGTACAAGATCATTAGCATTTGGTTAAAAGAAAAAAGAGAGATTATTTATGCAATTTCTTATATAGTAACTTTGTGATATTAAATTCTTATAAACAATAATTTTTACCTGGTGTTTGTAAGTAATACAACTATTATAATAACAAAATTGCATGAATAACACGAAACTATGTTGTGAAAGCATGTGAATAAGTAATATAATTAATCTATGTGTATCATCGTACACATCTGTACAAACCATTTAGCAACATAAAAAAATATAAACATTAGCACAGAAAAATTTCTATTTCTGTACTAATGTTATATTTTTCCGTGCTGTTAAATAGCGTATACAATTATATATCTACTATTACGGTAAATAATATATAAGTATACGATCCATGAGAATTTTCAATCAAGTAGCAAGTTTAAAACACTAAACTAGTTGAATTATTTTTCAATGATTTGGACTTGAAGGTACCATCATAAGACATTAGTATATATGTTATTAATATAAAAGGGCTACAAAAATAAATGACTTTTTTAATTAGGTAGTCATTGAATTCCTAAATGGTAGCTAACCGTAGGCGTACAACTACTATGTTGTTTGGTTATCTATTTTGTATGCTTCTGGATAGGTTTATCATGCTACTAATAAGATTCAACTTGCCTTTGAAAAATCTTGGTTATCCTTAACATACAAACATTGCATGTTCCCAATTTGAAAGTTTACTTAGGTGAACTAGAATAATGGTAACCCTAATAAACTCATTATAAATTCATGAGAGTTATAAGTCAAATTGTAGGCACCATAATTAATACTTGTTAAAATATATTAAAATTGACATTAAATATATGTAACTCAATTTCAAAAGTTTGCTTATAATAATTTGAATAAGAGATATTTTATACTTAAAAATTCTCTAAATACTCTATTTTTAAAAGACGCAAGACTTATACTAAGAAGGACGATAAATATTATTGTAATTAAAGAACTGGCATTATTAGATGTTTCCGCCGGTAATTAAATTTTGTAGCTACTTTTGTGAATATATTTTCATGTGAAGATATTATTATAAATTTTAGGATAATTCAGTCAAATATATTAAATAATCTAACCGTTCGTAATACCATTTTTATATCAAAACACATTTTCGTTAATATAATTATTGATTACACAACTCAAACACAACTTGTTGGTCACACAATTCAAGCACAGCAAAATTCAAATTAGTCTGTTAAACTATAATGACATATCTTAATCTGATATATGATCATTACTAGAACCGTATTATTAGGTGGTATCGTCCTATTCCTAGTTTTCTATTATACATAATAATTGTATTAATAGATGTTAATTAATATATGCCTATTGGTTAATTCACCTTTCATAAATTAAATGTATAATAATAATGATAATAAATATGGCGGCATGTATGCAGCAGGGATGTGGCCACGTCAAACCTCTCGAAAGGGGCACTCGATATGGCGTAAAGGATTAGTTTATTCTGTCGCACATAGGATACCCTCCTACCAAAAAAAAATAATAATAAATATGAGGTTTTTAGTCAAAATGATAAATACTTTATAATCTAATAAAAATATTTTAAATCTAAATTTTATAAATAACAATATTTTATAAAGCTATACCTGATAAAAAAAAATAATTGAAAAATAAAAAAGTGTCCACTAAAAGCTATTATATATCTATCCCCATATATATAATCTTAGTATTTATTCTTTTAATTTAATTGAGCACACGCAAAACACAGAGCTATCTTTATTTAGGGTTGGTGGTGTCTTGTTTCACATAGCGCACTCCATTTCTTCATCATTTTCTTTGCTCCATTAATGCTACTCTCTATGGCCTAGCCATTACTCCAAAATATATCTAATTAAAATTAAAAGTCTTAATAATTATAATAATATATATAATTTTAAACAAGTGGTCAACTTAATGATGAATATAATTTTATCTTAAAAGTTATTCTTTTATATTGACAAGAATTAGATTTCAACTCATTGGTCATTCAGCATGAGAGGTAGAATGAAACACATGTTGGGGTAGTATGGTAAATAGGACATCATGACAAAATATAATGTGCAAATATTCTGATAAATTGGTAGTAGTCATACGAAAATCTTATTGTCATCATGGGTCTTTGCAAGTCAAGCACCACTGAGTAATTTTTCATATTCTCATCATGGTTTGTTCTTGAATAAAAGCTTTATCAGTAAGAAATGAGTGGGGTGGGGAGAGGAAAAAAGAGTGTGCGTGAGGGGGAGACAGAAAGTCAATGGAGAGTGGTGGTGAGGCGGAAACCTAGTAGCCATTGGCGGCAGGGCCCTTCTCATGCCTACAATGAGTCTGCAATTGCAAGACAATGGAGAGGTGGACACAAGGCGATAGAGCAGGGTGAGCATAGAAGAGTGGAAAGAAATACATTCACTGTTTTTGCTGATAACCTTCCGCAGGATGCTACGTACCAATGGCTGTGGAAGGTGTTCAGTAACACGGGAAAGGTGGTGGATATTTTCCTATCCAGGAAGATCAGGAAAAGCAACCCACTAAAGTTTGCTTTCATTAGATATAGAACAAGAGAGGAGATGGAGAGAACGGCGGAACAACTGGATGGATGGATAGTATGGGGATCCAGAGTAAGAATTGCTGAGCCCGAATACAGAAGAAGTGACAAAACTGTATTTGGTGACACCAGAATCCCAAACGACAAAGAGAAGGAGAGAACAGAAGATGAACCGGTAAAGACTCAGTTTCATAATAGATCATACAAAGACGCCCTACTAGAGAAGGAGCACGAAACTGGCTACCGGAACCAATATGATAGTGGAAGATTGCAGACGCTGGGTGATTCTAAGATACATTGGGGGAAAATAAGGAGGCGAGGGAGAGACTAAACCGAAGTCTGGTGGGAGAAACCTTGAACCCACTCAACTTTGAGGAGTTGTCATCGGCAGTGATAAAAGATTGGCACACGTTGCAGGAGGTAAAGATGATGGGCTCGATAGAGCTGTTAATGACGTTTGATACGGTGGCAAATATAGGAGAACCTGAGAAGTCTTGCTATCTCTTTAACCATTTCATCGAAGTTCGCAGATGGACAACGGGTGAGGTGAACGGGGTGAGAAGAAAATGGCTAGAGGTCACGGGGTTACCAGCACACGGGTGGATGCGAGAGAATATGATGAAGATAGGAGAAGTTTGAGGCAAAGTCTTATTGATATATGATGATAATGGAAAACACTTCAATTCCTTCAGAGTACTGGTTGACTCAAATGTGGGTCCCGGAATCCAGGCATTGGCGTCAGTTGTGATAGAAGAGGAATGCTTTCAAATCTTTTTCAAGGAAGTGGGTGATGTGGTGCCATGGATGGTGGAAGATGAAATGACTAAAGACAGAGATAAGCTGATTATGACACTGCATGAAAGTAACGAAGCAGAAGCAGGGGATGACCATGCACAAAATTATTCTCTTGACCTAGGTGAGCAGAATAATTGGCAGATGGGGATAAGCAGGGAGGAGGCGTCAGCGGAGGAGGATGAAGTTTCGAAGGTTGGGGAAACCCAACAAGTGACGAGGACAGTAGACGATGAGGCAGTGATGGATCGTGACTCAAATGGGCTCCCATCCAATGATTCAGTTGGGCCGGAAAAAAGGCTTTGTGTTGACAACAGCCCAACCAAGACTGTAACGCTTGAGGATGATAGACGGACAGAGAAGTAATCCAGGAATGGGAAGACTCTTGTTTCCACCTTCCTGTGAGAAATGTTGGGCCGAGGGGGGAGATGAAAGACAATGCGGAGAAAAACTCTTTGGGCCCAAATCATGATACCAGTTCTTCTAATCTGTCTGCGCCTCCTGGTTTCGAACATGGTAGAGAAACCTCAAGCGGTAACACGATGAATATCCCAGAGCGTGTGAGAGGTAGGAGCAGGGAGAGAAAAAGAGGGAGGAAGAAGCAATCAAGAAAGACGAGTCTGAAGCTTATTGAGCAGGTTAAAGAAAGGGCGAGAAGAAAGAAAGAAGAGCACAAGAAGAAGATTGGAAAGCAAAAACAAGCTCGTGTAACGGAGATAGAAGATGATGCGTGAGAATCTGAGGAAGAAATTGAAGTCACTGAGTCCGATGAAGAGGATACTTGGTGGGTGGGTACAAGAACAGGACTAAGGGCGGAATCAGAGGAAGGTGCCAAAAAATACCTAAAATCGAAGGAAGAGGAAGCGAAGGAGATCGCAAAGGATCTGAGAAGAAAAGGGCCCCTTCACCCAAAAGGTAGGTGATAATCAACTCTGTCAATCATGATCATTCAGTGGAGTTGTAGAGGATTGAGGAGTAGGAGAAAGACTGGGTGTATTAGTGGAATAATTAGGAAATATGAGGCAAAGATGGTAGGGTTAGAAACAAAAGCATGTATGGTGAAGGATTATGAAATTAAGAGAATGTGGGGAAACACTAAGTTTCAATGGGAGGCTGTCATTGCGATAAACAACAGTGGAGGCTTGATTTGGTTTTGGGATACTGATTTCTTTGAAGTCCAACAGGTTGTGAAGGGGAAAAGATGGATATGTTTGAAGGGTATCATAAAAGAGCTATCTCTACTGGATATTATAGTAATGAAAGAGGATATGTTGTATGCTGGATGGGTGAAGATATTAGAGATGTGTCTATGGGAGAGGCAGAATTAAAAGGCTTGGAGATTGCGATACAGTTTCTGTTGGAGGAACTCAATATAGCAAATGAGAGGAGCTAGTGAAATAGATTAATAGCAGCGAAGATACATGCTGGGAACTGAGATTCTTAAGAAACAAAGTGAGAAACATGAGTGGAGTCTTTGTAGGAGTTGAGGTCTTGTATAAGGAAGAGAAGAACTTTCATGCAAATGGACAGTGGGAGGAGTTAGCCAAGACAAAAACAGGTAGATGGTTTCAACTGGAGAACTTGCAAAGTGGTTAGATATACAAAAACATTTAATTGTCAAAGGCTGCTTCAACTACAAGGATAATAACAAGAGGCTGGTGTGTGAACAAGATAATAAGAGAAGAAGGGAGATGGATTTTATGTGATTGAAGAATGGAATGAAGGTTAGAATAGTGTATAAGGAGTTTGCATGTTAAATATTGATTAGGAGTTTGGTGTAGAGGACAAATAGGCGTGCAATAGGAGCTATATGCTTGTGATATTCCAATTGAAGGAGCTGCATGAATTGAGGCCAAGCTAGTAGCACTGTGAACTAGCAGTAGTTATAGATCTTATAATTTGTGTAACTGATGCAGATTGGTAGTTAATTAGGTGAATTGAGAAGGTATAGAATTGAATGCCTTTATTTTGTTAACGGTTTCTTGTTGTAACGTTGAGGTTAATTATCGTTGATGGCTAATTAATCTCTTAAACACTCTTCTCTTAAACACTCATAAAAACTACCTTTCTTAAAAACAAATCATGGTTTGTTCTTGAGTTGCCAAAACAGCAAGATATATATATATATATTATTGCTAGAAATTAGTTAATCTCACTAATTATTGGAATGACTCTTAACAACATTATATAAACCCAAGAATTGATGTTTATACTTAATACTTAATTTGTAATTTATAGGATCATTAATGGGGTTAAATAAAAGCTATTTATCTATCTACGCTAACTGGGTTAACTCAGTTGGTTCAGATTATTTTTTTAGATAGACTTTTCCTTTTATATTATCCCGAGTTTAAAATTCCAAATAAAATTATTTTTTCACATCAATAGAGAATAAATATAAAATGTAATTATTTTTATTGACATATAGCATTATATATAAAATTATTTTATTTTGTTAGTGTATGAAAAATTAAATTTTTTATTATTATACAAATTAATAATATTACTATTTTCTGTAAAACAAATAGTAACTAATATTACTATAACAAATAGTAACTAATATTACTATATAATTGAATGATTGAATAAATTAAATTTAGAACGAATATGTTCTCTTTAGATACAACGACCGATTATGCATTTGATGCTTATCTGAATTGAATGAACTTCTCTCCTTCTAGATAGTTTTGATTATAGTTTTTCTTTGCTACAACTATCTAGTGTTTTTTTTTTTTTTTGAATGGAATAATAAAAAAACAAGTGATAGGTGTACAACATGCGTGCTATATATATGTTGAACTTTATTTCTTGCATTATATACATAGGAATGATCCTATTAGAAAAATTGGCCTTAACATAGAAGCTGCAGTGCAAGTTGCTATCATCATTCATCAAAGAATATAGTTGGATGGGAATAAGAACATCTCACACATGTATAAGTTCTATTGGATGATATTCGATACCGATATAAATTGATGTAAAAATAAAATATTTTTTATAATATATATTTTATTCTTTATATATCACAAAAATTATAATAAAATATAAATATCAATCTACATATATTTTTAATAAGACTTACATTTATACTATTTATATCTCTATTATAAAAGTCTCATAGTTTTTTGAATTTATACCTAATTCAGATGGTTGTTCTCTTAATAAGATAAGAAACAATGAAACATAATGCGGAAAAAATGAAATGTGGTAAGACACCATAGTTGACCGGCGTTTCATTCTATTGGATATATTTTATTCTTGATTTTTAATTATATGTGCAATTGGTCCCATTATTATCCTCTAGAATCAATTACCACTTTATACTTCTGATGAGTGTGAGTATTCTCAGTTTATATGATGGAGTAAATTAAAGATTTTTTAGTGTTGTTATTGTTATCATCTTTTTCTTGTTTTAGTTTCTGCTAAACAAGAAATATGACTGGGTGGGCAAAAAAGAAATATATTTTAACTCATTTAATTTACAAAGACAGAGAATCATCAAATAAAAGAAATAACCCAAAATTTTAGAATTTGTTGAACCCTAAAAGAAATAATCCAGTATTGAACAAATAAAAGAAAAGGAAAAGCAAATACCTAAAAAAATTTAGACAAAAGAAATTGAAATATATATTATCTGAGAAGATATATTAAAAATATAATCATTTATGTATTTCTGTCCATTAAAAAAAATAATATCAGAATAAATTTGTTTTAAAATTTGAAGTCTATTTAATATTTTTCTCACAAGTTTAGTGAATTTAAAGATAAAGTAGTAACTGTATATTTAAGGAAGATGCTAATTAACAAAAAGTGAATCCTATATCAAGATTTTTTGGGGAACAAAATTCCAAAAAGCGTAAAATAATAAAGCAACTAGTTTGCCTATCTATTATATATTCATTATGTCTTTCCTTCGACATATATACTTATTATATACTTAATAAATAATAATATATAGTAAATTAGTAACTAAATTGTTTAGTTAATATTAGCCAATTTTTAAAATTTATTTTATTGAATTTAAATTCTAAATTTTAAATTATAAATCTTAAATCATAAAATTTAAAATTAATTAATATTAGCTACTTAAAAGTTGGTCTCTGTCCTACTTTTTCCTTAATAAATATATTAGCACTTTCACTTTAGTTGTAAACCATTCGTCATGAACTTAAAATAATTATTTTATACAAAAACTTATTCGAGTATATATTAATTAACTAAAAAAGAAATGTTGCTTTTGAAATATTATTGCAATTCGTTTAATTCGGATCGTATTCGAAACTTTGGTATATTTCTTGCTATCTCCCTCACTCTAAGTTGTTATATAACTTTTATCTATGTTCATGTACATTAGTATCTATATATATCTTTGTCCTTTTCATCGATCTTTTTTTTCCCCACTTTTAACCTTTCGAAGTTTTAGTTCCATGCGATAAGGAATTGATGAAGCATCACGGCTTTTTTTTTAGTACTATCTTATCGCATTCTAATGTTTTGTTTTTAATTTATTCGTCTTATGGATACAAGCTTTTTAATACACCAAACTTGTAATAAGAATTGGTATTTATTCTGGTATGCGAAAATTATTTATTTCAATTTTTATACTCCTAATAGGTATTGATATTTATGTAGATTTTATTTTTTCATTTTCGGTTAATAAGGTGAAAAGAAAATTGTTAGACTTGTTATTCAGAAATTTGTTCAAAAATCCTGTATGAATATATATATGGTTAAATAATAATAATAATAGGTGATGCAACAACATGAATGATAGTAATTTATCTTACCATGGAGGTTGATTAGTGTTCTCATACTTAATTTTCGAAGATAAAGTAACGATGGAACCCTTTCATTATAACTAATGATTCGAGTTTATCCCTATTTACATTATGTTGGAACCCTAATAAATAAATATATCCTTGATGGTCGAATAATAACTATAATAATCTGTTCACTCTTAAAATTTGAACAAGATATATATTTTATTCAGCGTTATTTAGAACAGAAATTAATGTATGGCCAAAAAGATATAATTATTTATCAGTTTAAACTTTTTGAAAAAGTGATATCATGACATGTTATAATATAAGTCAAAATAAAAAATAAATATGCAAATTTTACACAAATCCAATGTATTAGATGTATAATTATTTATGTAAGTAGTAGTGAAACTAACTCCACTTGAAATAACTAAAATTAGTTATTCAATTATGACATGTTGCAGTACACTATATATATAAGTGATATGTTTCTTTGCAAGAGGAATACTCAATTGATGTAATACACTACTATCACAAATTAACAAAGATCTCTCTAAGTCATAAAAAAAAAACAAAGATCTCTCTCAATTTTTTATTTTCTTCTTTAAGCTTTCATACTTTTTTCATTAGTTTCACAATTTATATATTTTCTTCTATCTGTTTAATTTTTTAAAAAATTTTATATCATGATATTAACCATTGGATTTTCAAAAAGCCATTTGAACAAACTAAGTAAAAATCAACACAAGTTTTCATATAATAATAATCTTAAATTCTTAATCTATTCTATGATATATGTTTTAGTAAACTAGTTGGTATTGAAATGAAGGACATACACTACTGTTGGTCTCAAAGTCAAGAGAATAGACAGGACATTCTACTTGTCTCATATAAATGATATCAATATATATAATCGATATCAAACAAAATTAATTTGGGGCCACTATTGACTCTTGAAGTTCAAATTTTGTCAAATTATACATTGAATCATGTACAATAATGATGGATATATTATTAGTTTTGTTTGTATATGGTCAAACACATGTGGAAGCATTTAATCATATTATTCATTTGGGGTCGTTATTAGGGAGAGTTGTGTTGCAAATTGCAATGTTGTTTCCCTAATTATTCCTACCATGGAGGCAAAGGCAAGTGAGCTTCTTCTTGTCATCTATCACTATGAGTCTCTAATTATAAAGCCTTAGGTCAAAAGCCTTAGGTCAAGGAGATCATCTTAATTAATATATGGATAATGTTGTATGTACCTTATCATGTATCCATTCCAAAAATAATTTTTATTCTTTTTTATTATGATTTAAATTTTTATATTAAACTTTATTATTTATGTATTATATTTCATTATTTTATGTTTGGCACATGAGTTTTAAATATAAAAACATATGAATGAATCATAAATGTGTATATACCTAAATTTATTCTTAGTGAAAATTTTTGAAGAATTTCTCGTGAGGAGGTAATCCATTCTTATTAATATCTTATCACACGGTGTGAAGAAGTCTCATTTGTCTTATAATAATATATGTCTTGGTCAATGTTAGAGATATTATTCTATAATTATGTGTAATATCAAACTAATAAATACGAATATGATAATTGATACTAATTGATCCTAATTATATCTAATATTATATATTTATGAGATATATCATATTAATAATTATAAATATACTAATTGATAGAATAATATCTCTAACAGTCAACATTTGATGAGGAGAGGTGAAGAGGAGACCATATATACTTAGGCTCGGATTGGCAATGCTGTGGCTCTCAAAAAGCGGCTAAGCTCTTGTGCTCTCAAAAAGCTGCTGACGGAGAGTCACAAGATAATCGTTTGGTAAAATAACTCAAAATTGTTCTCAATAAGCAGAAGCCACACATATTGCGTTTGGTAAATCTATTTAATAGTTGCTTTTAAAGTAATAAATTACTATAACGACCTTTTGTTAGTATGTGATGCATTAATATAAAATTTAATATAATTAATTGAGAATAAAATTGATTATTTATTAAAATAGAAATTTAATTTATCATTTTACTTTTTGAGGAGCCAGAGATAGCTTTGAAAAGCTACTCTTGCGGGCTCTCAAAAGCACCTCCGGCTCTCAAAAGCCGGGAGCAAAAGCTCCTTAGCTTTTTGAGTTACCAAACTCAAAAAGATGGCTCCTGCTTTTTTAGAGCAGGAGCACTTGACCGAAAAGCTTTACCAAACTCACCCTTAGTCTCATTTTTACGTTTACTTGTTAACTTCTATGTATTCGTTCTCTATGAAACTAACAATTTTATTTCGGTTAGGTTGGTCTACATTTCAAAGCCACTATGTCATGTACTCCTTAATTTTCATATAGTGGCTTATATACAGGGATTATCGGATACAAATGTGAATTTTATTAGAAATATGTGTAGCTGCATATTTATATTTTATTTTAATTTTTTTTTTGGAAAGTTTATTTTATTCTCGACCAAGGGAGAAACAACTTGGCTCAGTGGTCCCCTACGACATTGCCATCAGGGAGCAAGGAACCAAGCTAAAGAGTTTACACAGTTACAAATGAACACACCTGTGCATAAACTAATGTTATATGTCTACTAGAAGCACAACACACCCTGCATATACCCAGCAGTGATATCTACCATTAGTCACCTACTAGCATGATATTCACTCATACCTTACTTTAATCTAACAAATTCAGTAACACAAGATTGCCCCCACAAACTATTTAAATGCAATACAAATAACAATAGACGGATGATGCTTGGGATTGGGAACTATAATCGCCTGTATATTAATAATAAGCACCGTCTGCACTCCTCAAGTTGTTTGACCACCGAATTCATCTCCCACTGTTTGATTCAACTCTTTGAACTCACTCTCTTGTTTAAACGTGACTTGCACATCTTGAAACACCATTCTTTTGTTCCACGCTTTATTCCTAAGAAACCTGTTATCCCAACTTGTACCATTGTAGCCATTTAACCAATCTGAGATATCTTTCCGGCAGGACACCATAATCGTGTTCTCATTACCGACTTCAAGATCCTCAAGGAGGAATTGAACAGCACTTTCCAAGCCTTGTATGTAAGCATCCCCTTGAGGCATTTCTTCTATTTCCTCACCCATCCATGCTTTTATTGTTCCTGTTTCATCAGTATAGTAGCCTCCAACAACAAACAGATTTTCACTCACCTTATAGTAATAACATTGCCACCAGTGAGGACCAATTATCTCCTCCCGAATAGTTGTCATCTTACCTTTGGATTTTCTTCTAACTCTCGCACTAAGCCATTCGTCTACCATGTGATTAATCTGCACCCAAGCTGCTTCCCAATGTACCGATTTATTCTCAAACACTAACATGTTTCTACTCTTCCAAATACTCCACAGCACACCAAAGAAAAGCATTATCCACTTAGTTTTCTTTTTTTCTATCTACATTTTGCTCTATCCAGCATTCAAACCAGCACCTAATATTTCCACAACCCACCCAATATACACCTCCCCACAGTATAGCAAGCCACCATAATTTATAAGCAAAATTACAATGGATAAAAATGTGGTTTACCGTTTCCATTCCAGCTCCACAAAGGACACAGGTCTCCTCTCCATGTCGAATTACTCCTCTTCTAAGTAGCAAATCTTTAGTATTCAGCCCTCCGCTAATGGTGAACCACGCAAGCATCTCTATCATCGGCGGAACTAATCCACACGATATGTTGTCGAACACGTGCTTCATTGTTGGCTGTCCCAGTTCTCTTCCAGTAGCTGCAAGAATAAAAGATTTGACAGTGTACTTTCCGTCTAGATCAAAGGCCCAGACAACTTTGTCTTGTACACCAACAGAAAGAGAAACAGATTCTAATAAAGTGTTTAGCTCTCTTATTTGTGTTCTCTCGCTCTCAAAGAAACCCCTACGCCATTGGAGCTGCCAAGCCCATTCCGTACCAACCCAAATTCCACAATCATTGATGCTGCTGAATTTTATACTCGACACGCTATAGAGTCTTGGAAATCTCTCTTTTAATGGTACTTCACCCACCCAATTATCATGCCACAATTTTATGTTTCTTCCATCTCCCACACACATTCGCCATCCCTCCTTACATAGCTGCTGAATTGTGTCATTTTTATGACTGATTGTTATCACATCCTTCCACGGTCCATTTGATTTAGAACCGGCATAATTCCAAACCCTTGTATCCTCCTGTTCATTGTAACAAGACCATACAATCCTCTTCCAAAGTGGTTGACCTTCGTCGGAGTACCTCCACCACCATTTAAAGAGCAAGGTGGCGTTCTTGATTGCTAGATCACCAACTCCCAATCCACCATGCTCCTTAGGTTTTTGAATGGTGGACCACTTTATCGTTGGGACAACCTTCTTGGTCTCCGTTGCACCCCAAAAGAACCGTCTCTGAATAGCAATGATTTTCTTCTCAACCGCCACAGGCATTTTGAACAACCCCAGGTAATACAATGGCAGACTATTAATCACGACTTTAATTATAATTAGCCTACCAGCCTTGGTTAGCAGATTCGTCTTCCAAGCTCCAAGTTTCTTTTCAATTTTATCAAGGAGGGGTTTCCAAGTGCTGATCCTTCTAGGACTTGCCCCAAGGGGAATACCAAGATAGGTGATGGGGAGCACACCTAATTGACATTTCATCGCCCTTCTAACTCTATACACGGTCTTATTATCACAATTGATCGGTATCTCCAGAGATTTCTCAAAGTTTAGTTCTAACCTATCATGATACCGAAGCACTGAAGCATACGTCTGTAATTTCTTAGGATCTCCGGCTTAGGGGGACAAAACAGGATTGTATCATCCGCAAATTGCAAGTACGTCAACAAAACATTGTTCTTTCCAATCATCAGCCCCTCAACCAGCCCTTCTTCAGTGGCATGTTCCACCATCTTATTAAATGCCTCTGCTACCAGGACAAATAGGAAGGGGGACAACGGATCTCCTTGTCGCAGACCCCTCTCCATCTTGAAAGGCTTAGTTGGGGAGCCATTAACCAAGATAGACATCATGGCAGTGTTCAACATCCCTTGCACCCAATTCCTCCATCTTCTCTTGAATCCCATTTTTTGAAGCACTTACTCTAATAAGCTCCACCTAACTGAGTCATACGCCTTCCTGAAATCTAACTTGACAATGACTCCTTCCTTCTTTGACTTCTTCAACCATGCCACGGTTTCGCAAGCAATGAGGGCACCGTCTAAAATTTGGCGGCTATGGATGAAGGCGATTTGACTCTCACCCACAAGACCGCCCATAAGGGGTCTAAAACGGGCTACCATGATCTTTGCAATTACTTTATAAATACACCCCACCATGCTTATAGGCCCCAGGTCTTTAATCTCTCTCCCTCCTCCCGCTTTGTTAGCCAGTGCCACCCAAGTCATGTTTATATCACCTGGCATGTATTCCTCAACAAAGAACCTTCTCACCATTGCAATGAATTCGTCACCTATCGTTTCCCAAACTTCCTTTATGAACCCCATATTATAACCGTCAGGCCCCGGAGACTTGGTTGAGTTGCATGCCCAGACCGCATCATTGATTTCCCTGTCACTTGGAATACATTCAATTTCTGCTGCTGCTTCCTCAGATATCTTCGGTAAGATCCCTTCTTGTATTCTAATCTCAGGCATATCCTTCTGAGTATAAAGTTCCTTAAAATATCTCCTTGCGATCATTTTAACTCTACTCGGCTCTTTTACCGTTCTGCCCCTATCATAAACTTTTTCAGTTGTGCTTTTTCTTCTTCTGATTGTTGCTTTAACATGGAAGTACTTCGTATTTTTGTCCACTTCTTTTAAGAATTTATCTCTTGAATGTTGCTTCCAATACTCGGCTCTTCTTCTGTACCACAGCTCAACTTGTGATTTAAGAGTGTCCCTTCTCACCAAGTTCTCATCTGCATTCACATCATTTTCTATATCCAATTCTGCTTTCTCAATTTCCTCTTCAAACATCTTGGTTTTCATATCCAAATTACCGAACTTGGCTTTGTGCCAGGCTCTCAAAGGATTCTTCATAGCTTTTAGCTTCTCTGCCACTGTTGTCCCTCTTGTCTTGCCCCACTCTTTCTTGAACATCTTCTTAAAATCATCATGTTTCAGCCACATGTCAAGTGACCGGAAGGGTTTTGGGCCCCAATCTGTTGTGTCTCTCTCCAATACAATCGGAATGTGGTCCGACTTAGAACACTTTATGGCTCTAACCTTCAAACCAGGCAGCTTGTGAATCCATTCTGCATCCAGTAGGAACCTATCAATTTTGCTGGCACTCCTTCCGTTCCTCCACGTGAATTTTCTGCCACTGATTGGGACGTCCATGAGTTCCATTTCTTCAATCCACATCTTGAAGTCTTCAATTCCAACCTTGTTAATTTTCCTGTTGCTTCTCTCTTCTTCACACAGAACTTCATTGAAATCTCCAAATGCCATGACTGGTATATTGTATCTGTTTTTGACTTCCACAATCTCCTTCCACACTTCTCTTCTGCAAACCACCGGATTCGGCGCATATACTAGCACCAGCATGACCTTCTGCCCAATTTCTCTTAAATTACCAATCAAACAAATCCACCTTATTCCTTTGATCAATTGTTCCAGTTGAAAAAATTCATTATCCCATATACACAGCAGTCCACCACTACTACCTACAGCATTCACCACTTCCCATCGAAAATCACCATTGCCCCATAACCTCCTAATTTCAAATTCTTTAATTCCTCCCATTTTTGTTTCTACAATGCCTATCATTGTGGCCTTATAGCTATCAATCATACCCCTAATGCAATTCATCTTTCCCCCACTCCCAAGACCCCTATAGTTCCACTGAATGATCATTGAGACAAAGATTTAGATACTCCTACCTTATCCGCCTTGTTCTTCTTCTTTCTGCCGCTCTTCCTGGTTAACAATTTATTAGCTTCCGCCACTTCATCTGTCCTGGACTTCAAATATTTCCTTGCTCGGTCTTCATGTGTAGCCTCAAGTCTTGTTCTGGTTCCAATAACCCAGGTTTCCTCTGCTTCCCAATCTGAGTTCTCGATTTCATCCTCTGATTCTTGCCAAAACGCTAGTTCTTCATTATCCCACCTTCTGACCTATGCGATCTGCTTATCTTTTTTGCACTCCTTTTGCTTTCTGGCCTGGTCTTTGATTTGGTCACTCAACTTGAGTTACGTTCTCTGCTGTTGTTTACCTCTACCACGTTTCTGTCACCTTTTCTTCCTTCCATCTTCATTCACCAAGCCACACTCTGCATCTCCGTGGGATTGAGGCTTGCCGAACCCTGGAGGCACCGGGCAAGATGAGATATCAGACTCATTAAACTGATGGGCTTGCATCTCACGATCAGAAAATTTCCCATCAGAAAAGATTTCAGAAGGGTTTCTTCTTGGGCTACACGGCTGGGCTTTTCCATCAAACACCGATACTGGGTCAACTGTTATCCCAATACCAGGCCCACTACAAGCCTCATTCAGTTTTTGGAAGAACGAGTTCTCCCACTCTTGAATCACGTCGTCCGTTCTTCTATAATCATCAAGCGTACGTGTTTTAATTGGGCTGTTTGTTGAGTCGTTCTAATTGTTAGCCCCAACAAGGCCTAAGTCCACAGCCCGTACGTCAGCGTTCTCGTCTTCCACTCTAGGGGTCTGTTGAGTTTCTCCAACTCTTGACTCCTCGACTTCCACCTCCATTATTGCTCTCTCAGAGCAACCAGCGTGTTCACCATCAACGTTATTGTGTAGAGTATTATTTTCAGGGATCTCCTTTACACCATCCCTTCCTGAGATTTCCTTCACGTGCAACTCGTCAGCACCTCCATCAGATTTCATTCCGGTTTGCTCCACCAAAGCATGGGACAACCCATCTTCCTTGACAAAAATATCTAAGCATTGTTCATCAATTTCAATAGTAACCCAAGCTCTGATCGAAGGACCAGCATTAGCCTTCACTAGTACCCTGAAGTAGGAGAAGTGTCGTTCCTCTTCTTCCTCCACTTTTAGAACTCTTTCCCATACTTGACCAATTTTGTGCATATTTTCCTTGTTCCATCCATGTAATGGGAGACCCGTAACCTCCAGCCAAAACCTCCTTGATCTATTTGCCTCTCCAGTTGTCCATCTTCTAACTTCCATGAAATGACTCAGCAAATTGTCCGATTGCAGTGCCTTCTCCGCTCCTTGAACAGAACTGAAAATCAAGAGCATTTTCATAGTTCCCATCATTTTTATTGATTCGATATTGTCAAAATCCTGCAGTATCTTCTCCTTGAGTTCCACAAACCTATACGGGTGTAGGGTTTCACCTACAATACCACATGCCAACTTCTCCTTCAAGGCTTTGTCACATTCCAGCAGGATTTTCAAATTACCCAACGTTTGTATATCGCCATTGTCATCTTCAATCCTTCTAACACCCATCATCCTTCTGGCTTCTGCCTCCTTGCTCCCATTCACGAGTATATCTCTGTAATTTTTATAAAATATAAATGATAAAATCTATATTACAAAGGATAGAATCATCTATATTTTATCAATTAACATTTGTTCTAAATAATAACTTTTTTTTATTTTTTGATAATTTCATTGGCAATGGATAGTATTGCGGGGTTGAGATAAAATATTGTTCTCAATTTCGCGAAACTGAGGTTACCAAAAAAAAAAAACCTAAAAGAAGTTTTCAATTTTATAGTGCAAAATTAAGATATAATATATAAAAACAGAATTCTTATGAAAGAAAATAATGTACTTTATTTTACAATGATTTAAATTGAAAAATAATTTTTTTATTTAAATAATAAAAACATAAGTTCCACATGCATGTTAGGAAAAAAAATGCAAAACTAGTTTAAAATATTTTTTGTTTTAAAATATCTTTTAGACTACTGTGCTTAACAGAATTCTGATAATTCTCTTATTTAAAATTTTTGAATTGTTGAAAAGGATAGTTCATCCTAACATGTGTACAGAATATGTATTAGGTGTGCAGCACTTAATAATCAAATAAAAATTAAATAAGCCATGAGCTACCCAATAATTTTCTTTATTATATATAACCTTTGCTAGAGAGAAAAATTAATTATAAGAGCAATAAAGAAATTAAATAACAAGTAGTAATATTGCATGAAAAAAAAAATTTACCTGACAAAGGTATGTGAAGTGCCTCAACCCCGAGATATTATTGAGAAAATAATGATTAATGAGATGAGTGTGGTAGGAATAAAAGTTTTGGAAATGATATTTAGTAATTAACTGAAGCTTAGGGTAGTTAAATGCTACACATATTCTATATGATAATAGATATGAGAGATTTGTGTGAATGTATAATATCATACATGAATATCTCTTTTGAAACCCGACATCTCCAACCTTTAAAAACATTATATTATATTTTTTTAATTATTATTCAATACCTTATTAAACGGCAAAAGGTAGGTCTACTCAGTTTGCATAATTGCATGCAATATAGTTTTTCTTTTCACGTTATCCTTCAATCTGGCATGTTGATGATTAGTCCCCCGTAGAATTTAAACTTCAATATTTACTTAAGCGGACTAATGAGCGAACTACTATACCAACTTAAATTAATTATGTAATATAGTTAACTTTTTTTTTAAATCTTTTTAAAATTTTGTTCATGACGTACCAATATATCATCACAATCGCTTTCAAGGAGAGTAGTGATGCTAATTAATCACTTGTATATATTATTCTTCCAGCTTTAATATAATTTTGAATAATGGGAAAAAGGTAAAAAGGAAAAAGGAAGAGATTATTATTTTCTTTACCCACCACCACCATGCAAATAGTCATTCAAAGTTTCAAAGAATTCAGCTGCGTGCTTCTAAGCTTAGACTTTAATTTAATTTTGACCAATATATATAGAGATATAGATATATCTGGTGGGTTTGATTCTTGTCTCTAATGAACTATATATAAATCTATGAAAACCGAAACTTCTCGCAAAACCTGCCAACTAGCTATTACATATATTCACCGAATGTAATCATATCCTTGCAAATCAAATATATGGAAACTTCAATTTCACTGATGAAACTTTTTATTTAATTACTATTAATGTTACTATTTTTTTTGTGCAACGGTATGAAACTTTTTTGTTAATTAACCAAAAAGCACAAGTAGTGTCAAGTCTCCTTTTGGCTTTTCTACCCTCCGGTTTCGTTTAATTTCTTCTGTTCTTCTACTTTGAAAGATTCCATTTGAATTCAATACAACACAAATTAAATTAAATTAAATAACGCTTTGTACATACAGTAGTAATCCATTGACTAGCGACAAACTTTTAAATGGAACTTAAATTCGCGAAGAATTAATCATCGACTTGTTGGGTTGAAGAATACCGCAGAAAATAAAAAAAATAAATTAAATAATTTATTATTGTTCCAAAAGCAGGATTATTTATAGGTAAGATTTGGTAAATATTTTAATTGAACTAATTTTTATGACACCAAAAAAATTGAAGTAATTTTATTTGTCCGGATAACAAAATCATAAATAATAAAAATTACAAGTTTAAAAATAATTAAAATATTATTTTAGCATTTTAATAACTTTTGAAAACTCCTATATCATTGTCCTGGTCAAAATAAATAAGTATATACATGCATGCATGCATGATTGCATGTTTATTTAGCTCAAAAAGCTTAAGTTTTGGTCCATAACCTAATTAGAATTTCTATTATGAAATCAAATATAATGACTAGTTTCTAGTTAATTTGTTTAGAAGGCTTAATTTTGATTAGGAACGGTATCAAATTTTGGCAATTGATTAATTACGTGATTAAGTTCTGGTTTCACATTCTCACTTCCAATTTAGGACATTCCAAATAGATAGTATTACTATTTTCTGTTTTTAGACTGTTTTATTATTCTTTCATTCCACTATATATATTCTTTTATTATGGAGAATGTTAAGAGATCAATATTTTTAGTTAAAAAATAAAAGGTTTATTTAATTAGTGTTAAATTAAATATAAGATAGAAACAAAACAAATATTGATCATCTAATATTTCTGGTTTCTTACACGTGTTAAATAGAGATTTCGGTAAAAGGAATCAATTAGCTAGCTATAATAATTGAACATCTTTTAATTTATTCCAAGTAATTTAATTTATTTTCTCTGGAAAGTAGTATTATTATACCTAATGAAGCAATAATTGCAGATTAGCTATCTTCGAATCTGGTGATTAAGATGTGTCATGCATGTTCATCGCTCATGTGCAATTTCAGACTTATTCTTTCCTCTCTCACAAGGGGCAAAAAAAATCGTCCTCCTAATATCATTAACTTGATCAAACTACGTTTTACACTACAACATGACCGGTACTTAGCAAAGGTTCTTGTACCGCCGCTAAATGTTTACCACGGTTGGCTTAACAGTTGCCTTATGGAGTGCCGTGAAATGGTTTAGCGGTAGTATAAATGTCGCTAAACTGGTTTATTATTTTGCAAACAAAAATGCCGTTTCAAAACTTCAGTTTATTGTGGCGGTTTAAAATTGTCGCCAAACCCCTTTTTATTTAGTTTTTTATTAGCGGCAGTTACAATAACCGTCACAAATTGGATATTTTTATATTTCTTTAATTCAATTATCTTATGGAGTTGTTTTCTTGTATATTTTTATTTCAACCGTTATTAATTCAATGTGATTTTTAACTTTTGTAATAACAAAAAGGAAAACAAGAAAGCATGTAATTAATCTAAATTAATATGATAATAATTATCTTTAACTAATTAATGAAATTTTCCCAAAAAATAAATGATGAAATCTTAACAAAAAATATAAGTAAGGCAACTGAAAATCCTTCTTTGTGATAAATACATAAAATTAACTAAAAGTCTATGGTAGTTTATATGTTGTATTTTGCTAAAATTCATGGCAGCCCTTGGAGATCAAAATTGTCAGAAGAAGTAGGTGCACTCCCCAAGGACTTCATCTTGCAGCAATGTTGAAGAGTAAATTATCACCTTACTACTGGATAAGATATCTCATTAGGTTTTCTATCGTTTGTCTCTTTTTATTTACTTCGGCATCCTTTGCTTTTAATCCAACAATTTCTTTCTTATACTCATCTATATTAGACGAAAAACTCGTTTGCTTTGAACCAGAAAGAATGAGTTGCGTAGGGCATGGTCCGACACTCACACCATAAACACGTCTTGTGTGTTTTTTCCCAATACTTGTGAAAACGAATCATTATGAGATAACTCCTTGGATGATTGATCTTGATGCTCAATTTCTTGAATTGCTTCCTGCAACAATTCTGAAGTTACAAGATCGTTAAACAATATCCGCATAAATAAAAATATTACAAATTTGCGTATTCGGTATACTATTTACGGAACAATCCATGCGTCTTCATGAATAAATGACCCATCCTTAGTAGGGCTGCACATGGATCGGATCAGATCCGCAGACCCGCGGTAAAATCCGCAAATCCGATCCGAATTGTGCGGATCTGATACGATCCGATCCGAAAAATTGGGGAATCGGATAACGGATTTGAGAGTGCCATCCGCGTATCCGATCCGCACATATTATATAAAAAAAATAATATATATATGTAAGTAAGAAAGAAACCCTACCCTAATGGCGCCGCACCCACCCCATCCCAATTCGGCAATTCCCACACCACACACTCAATTTACATTCTGTCTCACACTCAACCCTAACACTCTCTTACTCTCACCCTCTCGACAGACGACAGCAGACTAGCAGAGCCTCACCCGTCCCCCCTCGTTACTCTCACCTTCATCCTCGCCGGCTCGTCGCTGTCACTCTCTCACTCTCACCCTCGCCGGTAACCACAATCTCACTCACACTCACACTCGTCGCTCTCACTCTCTCACTTTCACACTCGCCGACTCGCCGTTTGCTGACCACACCGACACCCACTCTCGTCGCCAGTCACCACTCACTACACACCGTCGCCGACATTGAAGCCACCTCCGACTCGTCACCAGCTTCGAATCGTCAAATTGCCCTCTACAGCCCTTCAATGCTCGTCGCCGCCTCGTAGCCACGTCATCTCTGCCTCGTCGCCGCCTCGTAGCCTCGTCATCTCGTCGTTCCTGTCGCCGATCTTCAAGGCTAGAGTCTCGCCGGCCTTCAGCTCGCCGACCACCCTTCTTCCTGTTCCGGTAAGTAAGCTTTTCTGTTCTTTTTTTTTTATCATTAATCATTTAGTTTTTTATTTTTTAAGATTACATAACTGATTCGGTTGTTCATAATTTCTTATTTTTCAAGATTACATAACTGATTCACTGATGTTGCATATTCTGTATATTTTCTTTTAAACGACTACATAATCGGTCCGACTATTTTCTTTTTGAAGTTTTAAATGGCTGGGACTGGATCAACTCCACCAAGTGGCTCTGAGTCAGTTTTCAGCACGGGGGGTAGAATTCTTGACCCTTATCGTAGTGCTTTGAGTCCTATCATTGTGGAGGCTTTAATTTGCACTCAAAATTGGTTGAAACCTGCTCAAATTTTGATTCCACTTGAGGAAGGAGATCCAGCTGTGGATTCAGCTGTGAATTCAGTTATGCAATTTAATAGTTAACTTATTTATTTTAATCCTTGTTTCTCTTAATATTGTTAAAAAATTGGCATACTTTGACATTTGTTGTTGAATTGACTAGCTGTTTCTGGAGTTACCACTATTGGAGAGCCTGAGGTTCAAAGCTCAATGCCGCCTCTGCAATCATATTAGGTATTTTTAATATGTCATGGATTAGTTACTTTGATATATTCTAACAAGTTTCACTAATGTTTTTCTGTTGATTTTTATTCATAGGAATGAGTATATGATGAAATTTAACATGGTACAAGTGATTGGGAAGACTAGAGAGATCTTGATGACTTGGTGTTTTATTGATTTATTCTGTTTTAACCTATGTAAGAGTTGCTAAGATAGAGATCTTGATGATCTTGATGACTTGATGTTAAGAGTTGCTAACTTGCTAGATTTTAGACTTTAATAGCTTTGTGTTTATGCTTAAATTTGCTGTCTTGCTGAACCTGAACTTGTGTTTGTTTGAAAATTGAAATGGCTGAATTGAATGTTACCTAATGAGACTTGAATGCCTTAGTTTAATGGTTGTAATTCTTTTGGATATGTTAGGCTTCTCTCTGTAATTTTGGAATGAGCTTTGGAAGCTTTTTTAAATGGCAGTAGTTTTTTTTTTTTAAGTTGACTCATATTTGCGGATATATCCACAATCCGATCCGCAACCTGCAGATATATCCGCACTCGGATCGGATCGGATATCAAGGTTGAAATTGCGGATATTGTATCCGATCCAATCCGATAAAAAGTGTGCGGATCGGATCGAGCAAATGCTCATATCTGATTCGATCCGATCCGTGTGTAGCCCTAATCCTTAGCTTTTTCTTATGCGTCCTGCTCCAAATCTCCCTTCTACTAAGTTTTTTCCTTGCTTGTGCTCCTGTGACATTGTATAATTGTATAAGGTAGTTTCAAAATTAAAAACAAGCAACACATGCTTTGATGTTCAATCTGGATCAAGATATTCTCTACCCGCTCTTCCCAAGGTTTAGAGAACCGGACCGATCACTGAATCGATGGAGTGACTGGTTCAAGAATTTAGAGGTTCGACCAAAGTCGAACCGTAATCGGACCGTTTACTTAAATATATAATAAAATAATTTAAAATTATTATAACATTATTTAAAATATAATATTATTATTTTTTAATTAAAAATGCTAAAAAATCAGTTCGGTTTGGTCTGTTCACGATTTTTGGCCGATTTTGACCGGTCTGTTACTGACCGATTTTTACATATGAACCGGACCGAACAAAGAATCAGTTCCCGATTTTTCTGATCGAACCGGCCGGTCCGATCCGATTTTCAAAATGGCTCTTCCCTTCCTCGCGCCAAAGTCATTGATCCACGTGTATGAGTATACATCTGTTTTGTACAATTTTCGGCGTTTTTCCTACACTTTTCCTAATGTGTCATTGTGAATACTAGTAATTAGAAACAAATTCCAGTACAACTTGATAACCGTAAAAAATAATATAAGCATTTCAAATCTTGTTGAAAGTATAAATAACTATTATTGATTAACAAGTTTAGATATTATAACTCGTTTTGCGGCAATTTACCTTGAACAACCACTAAACCGCCCCGTTTAGCAGCCTCGTCGCTAATCAACTGCGGGCATCCCCTGATTTGTTGTAGACATAGTAGTATTAAAGGAGTGGCATAATTTATTATCTTTAACTAACAATTAATTAATAATATTTTTAAGTATTATTTAATATAAGTTAAAATTATTAATCCTTAAGATTTAAGACCTATACGGGTACAAGTATTTTTGCAAAACAGTAAATTTTTAATAATTTTATTTTCTGAAATTTTAATTGAATGAAAGAAGATTTTCCTATTTTCTCCCAATATTTGTGAGAGATAATAAAAAGTCATTTACCACAAATGAATTTTTTGGTTAGTTATAATTAGATGTTTGTTTGTGTTAATTATATCACTTAAAATTCAAACATAATATATTTTAAAATTTAAAATATAAATTAAGAAAATGCATACTAATAAAAATAAAAATGTAGATTGATTGTCAATTGTTCACTAATTATTAATTAATAAAGAATAATTATAAACCCTCCAATTATTGAGTTTTAGTGAATAATGATTAGTAGTAGGGCTGCACACGGATCGGATCAGATCCGCAGATCCGCGGTGAAATCCGCAAATCCGATCCGAATTGTGTGGATCTGATCCGATCCGAAGAGGTGCGGATCGGATACGATCCGATCCGAATAATTGAGGGATCGGATAGCGGATATAAGAGTGGCATCCGCGTATCCGATCCGCAGACCCGCAGATCCGCACATAATGTATTAAAAAAAATTTAAAAATATATATATGTAAGTTAAAAATAGAGGAAACCTAAACCTACTCCCCCATTCCCTCAATGCGCCGCACTCAGATTATCACACTTCACAAATCACAATTCACACAATCACACCCCACACTCAAATGAAACCCTAACACACTCTCACTCTCACACAGTCACACTCTGTCACTCACCCTCGACGCAGCCGCCGCCAGCCCTCGAGCCCCTCGTCACTCTCACTCTCTCTGTCTCTGACTCTCACCTCGCCGCCGGTCATCAGTCACGACACTG
>JASCZI010030736.1:7314-19176 GCA_036250425.1 Stylosanthes scabra
ATTCTCCCTAAGAATTGAAATATTGTAGCTCGCAAATGGTTGTGAAAATCGGGGTTGCAATGGTTGAGTGTTGGTAACAAGAGCAAAATAAGAGATCCATAAAACTGATGATAATAAAGGGTGTCTGATCTTGAGTTGAAGTATAATGTGTCCATATGATCACCACTAATCCCAATTATGAATGATTGTCACGTAAGACACAAAGCACATTCTATCTAATGGTCGAATGGATGGAGTTAATCCCGTTCCGAAAGTCCTAGGCATACACAATAACGTAAAACCTTGGTATTCGGCGAACTCGAATAACCCATCAACTTCGGGTCGTTAAGGTTCTCCTGTTATTGGCAGGGGCTTAGCGTTAACAGAACAGTTTTAACCCCGGCCTTAACCCATTCTTATCCTTAGGGATTAATGGCTAAGATTATCCACACTTCAACCCATGACTAAGGCACAAGAACACCACTCCATATCTATGAGAAACAAAATATCAAATACTTGGCGGACGTAATAAAAAGACATGGTAAATAACTATTGAAATGAGCAAACAAAGATAATCAATGAAGTAAATGAACAAGAGAATCAACAATTATCACTAGTAAAGCAAGTAAATGGCAATAGATCATAAATTCTAGCAAGATATGAGCAAGATAACAAGAACATAAAAGCAATAATCGGTAAAGAGATGAAGAGATGAAAAGAACAAGTAGAGATTATATTAATCAAGCAAGAGTGGCAATTAACAAGCAAGTAAACACTGAAATTAACTAAAAGTTTGGCTGGTGATGGCTAAAAATGGAAGAAGAAAATAAAGAACCTAAGAGAGAAAATGAGAGGTATGAAGAACACTCCCAAAAACTCTCTAAATTATCTAAAACTACAATTGATTCTAATTGTGAGAATGTGGTGAGAGTCTGGTGAGAGTATGCCTTGTGCTTCAACTGTTCTCCCCACATATAGGTCGAATTGGGCTTCAAAGAGGCTTGGCCTTGGCCCAAAAATGTGAAATTCCAATTCTGGCCTTCATTTAATGAGTTGCAACAGCATGAAGTTGCGTACGCAACTCTTGTCCAGAAAGCTCTCCGAAGGCTTTAGGGGAGGAAGTTGTGTACGCATGTTTGAAAGTTGCGTACGCATCTTGGTCTGGACAGAATCAAAAACTGCTCTCTATTCCAGTGTTGTGTGCGCAGCTTTGCTAGCAACTTCACTAGCAACTTCCTCTGTTTTTGGCTTCTCTTCATGAATCCTTTGCTTCGAATGTCTTTCATACCCTTTCCCATGCATTTCTCAATCCCTAAAAACCTGAAATACACCAGCAAACATATCAAGGTACCAAGAGGGATGAGGTTTTATCAATTTCACTCAATTCTAAGGCTAATTTAGTATGTATTTCCCAATCAGAACAAATATAGCAAATGTTCACAAACATGACTATTCACAAGCAATTATGCGGATTTAGATCGATAAACCCATCAAATATAACACATATTTTATCATGAAATATGAGTTCATCATGTGGGTTTAATTTTTATTGCATTGATGAATCTTTGTTGTGGGTGGTTTGCCATTGATATAGTTTACGAAAAACACAAAAAAGTTTAGGGTAAGAAAAGATCTAAGAGAAAATGGTGTAGAATATTTTTTTTAAAAAAAAAAAAAAACATAGGTGTATGGAAAGAATGATTAGGGTTTCATAATTTATGAAAAAGTGGTCTGAAAAAAAGTAAAATAATATTACAATGTTAAAAATGCATTTTTTTAAAAAAATAAAGTCGAAGAATTTTGTAAACTAGATTTTTCTTTTAATTTTCTATTTTTTCCTTAAAAAGGAAATATAGTCTATTAAATTTGTGACTTATAAGTAATATACTGAATGAAGAGAAAAAATGGAATAAATTGAACATTTAGTTATTAAAGAAATTACACATTTGCTATTACCTTTAGTAATAAATCAATATAATATAATAAATGTAACTGAAAAATATTTTATAATTAGAGTTAAATATTAGTAGAGAATAAAAATATTCTTATAAAAACGCGTGTAGACATGCTCGTTTTCTTCTCCTTCACGCTCGTCTTCTTCTTCCATCATTTACCACATCATCGTCGTGGTCTTCTTTTTTTCTACTTCTTCTGGGTTTCCATCTTCCTCCATCGTCATCTTCTTCATTATCTTTTGCTTCTTACTTCTTCACATTCTTCTACATTTTCTTTCTCTGTTGTCTTCTTCTCCCAATTGAAATTACCTAGTTTGTAAATAGTAATTTTGCAGCATTATCAACATTATGGAAAAACTCCTTAAATTTAGCAACATATATTTTAAAATAAGAACTTGCTTTTATTTTGAATAGAAAATCATTAAAATTTAGATAATAAACTTCTTACTGCAAAACTACGCATTTCGAATAGGAACTTGCTTCCATTTCGAACATGAACTTACTTCCATTTTGAATAGAAATTCGTTACTTCAGAACATGAACTTGCTATTTATGTTCTTTATTGTGCTCTGCATTTTCTTTTAGCTGTTAAAAAAGAAAATCTTTGTGTCGACTTTTGTTCGATGGTGATTAGAGTTCTTGTTTGATTCTCTTTTCTATTCGGGTTCTTTATGCTAGTTTGTATTTGATTCACTAATTTACATATCCACAACATGAATAACGCACAATTGAATCAAAAAATCATTAAAACTGATATGAAGAAGAAGAAGATGAAGATGAGCACAAGAAAAAGGAGAAGAAAACGAAGATGATGAAGAAGAAGATGAAGTACACAAAAAAGAAAAAAAGCAACAAGAAATACGTTGCATTGAGATATATATGGGTTATATGGGATTTCCCCATTTTCTCCAGCGATTGAGGTATTCTCTCTTTTACCCCCGAACGATATTGATGGAATCATCAAAAATCTGGAGCGTGAAGTGTAATAAAGTTCAATTAGATGGAGCTTTTAATTTTTTAGGGAGTTTCCAAATTAGTATTCTCAATCTTGAATTATTTATGGTTGGCTTGACTGGACCAATAAAATGAAGCATTCAGGCTCTATTTAGAAAAACCCAATTGGGTAATATACCAAGGATTACTACTTCTAGCATGTCATATATATGAAAAAAGAAATTTAAAATCAGGGGGTTCATAGCAAAAAGATGTGGTATTGCAGTATTTGTCCTATATGTGCAAATAAAAAGCGGGAAAATCTTTACCCAGAGTAAAACAAAAACCTAAAAGAAAAGAATTGAAGAAGCCCATTCAGAAAAAAAGCCAATTACATTGTGATTTAATTTACATTCGATCTTAATGAAAATAATACATTAATGAAGAGTTAGTTCAAAAAGTTAAATACATTCTATATAATGGATAAAAGAAGGGCTCAAAAAGTCCTCTATATTGAAAAAAAAAAATTGTAAGAAAAAGACATTTCCCTTCGTTAGAAGTTCTAAAAAGTCCATTCTGAAAAAAAGGTCATAAAATAATAAAATTAAAAAAAAGGATTGAACCGTATGCATCAAAACATGCATGTAGGGCTCTTAAAGGATCAACTCTTATCCTAATCAACCGACTTTATAGAGAAAGACTCCTTTCTTTAGGCCAAGAAGTTGATAGTGAAGTATCGAATCAACTTATTGGCCTTATGATATATATCAGTATGAAGGACGATAACAAGAATTTGTATCTATTTATAAATTCTTCAGGCGAATGGATAATACCCGGAACAACAATTTATGATACTATGCAATTTGTACGACTCCCTGTACAGACAGTATGCATGGGATTAGCTGGTTTAATGGGATCTTTTTTTTTTTTGGCAGGAGGAGAAATTACCAAACTTCTAGCATTCCCTCATGCTTGGCGCCAATGAGTCTTTTTTATTTAAAAAAAAAGAAGACTATGCTTCACCAGATAAACATTAAGTAGTAATAGCATGGCACTTCAAGTTCGATATTAATCTTTTCTCAAAAACCATTCGATTATGTATCGAAAGAGTAGTATGAAAAAATCCCGTAGTTACCATTTCATATGATCTATCGGAAGCCTATTTCAGTGTCACAAACTGTGTAGCAGTTTTTACACCGAAAAAAGCTTTAAACAATATTTATGTTATACATGAATATATATTCTCTAACTATTTGAAAAAAAAAGACACTTTGGGATTGCCGAAGAATAGACGAAATATTAAAGCAACGAAACCATCATAGTATTTTAGAAATATTTCAAACAAAAAAGAAAGGATGGTTATTAGATCATTTACTGATGCTAATCCGGGTCTAATAGACCTAGTATATGTTCTATTTCTTTGATGGAAGGTCGAAATCAATTCCATAGTAGAGCCATCTGCAATCCGCAAAAGATACCTGTATGGTTGTTCGATTCTATCTTTTTCCTTTCTCTCACCTTATCGTGCAGCTGAGAGGAAACTAGTATTTTGTTATATCATTAGGATAATGATCCATCAACCAGCTAATTCTTTTTATGAAGCACAAACAAGTGAATTTATCCTCGAAGCATAAGAACTACTAAAGCTGCGCGAAACTATCACACGAGTTTATGTACAAAGAATGAACAAACGTGTATGGCTTGTATCTAAAGATATGGAAAGGGATGCTTTTATGTCAGCAACAGAAGCTCAAGTCCATGGAATTGTTGATCTTGTCGCGGTTGCGAATTAGCAACAATGATTCCATGCAAATGCACGATTTTCTATTTTTTATTATTCATCTAATCTTCTTATTAACTTATCGGATTTCTTATAATATTTATAAAAAGATTTCTATTAATTAATTTATAACTCATTTACAAACACATGGAATGAAAAGACTTGGTTTAACCTAATTGCTTAAATAACTTAATCATTTGCTAAAATTATTAAGAGCTTGTTTGGATGCCATTATTTGGCTAAAATAAGATCTTTTTCTAATAAAAAATAGATCTTTTTTATATTTTTTAGCGTGTTTGGGTGATTTCTAATAGTAAAAGTAAGAGCACTAATAGAAGATATTTTTTACGCCTTTTTTTCTCAAAAAAAAGATGTTTTAACATAATAAATAAACAAAAAAGATCTTTTATATTATTGTACCCAAATACAATTGACAAATAAAAAGATATTATTACATAAGATATCCAAACACAAAATTATTTTTAATTTTGCAAAAGATCTTTTAAAAAAAATAACTCCGAAAAAAATCATTTTCAAGAAACTCACCCAAACAACTCCTAAGTATTTTTCATACAAGTTTATCTTTCTACCGTAAAACATACGGGGTATTTCTCTAATTAAATACTCATTAATTAGTACTTTTATTTTTGTGTCTACTCATTACTTAGTATTTCTTCCAAATCAGGAAAAATAATTTATACCAAGAAAAAAATTAGAAAAATAATTAAATATTTGTTTCCAACACACAACTACCTGTTATCTAGTCACCAAAAAGACTACATGTTATCCTCCCGCATTAAAATGAATGAAACTATCTTATTTTGACCAAAATATAACTTATTATTATTATTATTATTATTTAATGGACAAAAAACAAATATTAAAACCCTTCCACAACTGCTTTCCATTCAGAAACCCTTGACTCATACGAAAAATCGTATTCCTTAATAATCCAACCTAACAAAAAAAGGTGAGTTACGTAATCATGCCTATTATCGTATAATCAAGGATAACAGCGTTTCTTGCTCCAAAAAAAAATAATAATAATAACACCGTTCACATTATCGAATATCAACGAATAAATACATTATATTTTGTTATAGCGATTGTATTTACAAATTAAAATTAACCATCAAAATTAATTACCAGCATATAATATAAATTAAAATATAAAATTAAAATACAAAATATATATTTTAAAAAAATTAAATTATATATATTTTATATTTCAATACATATTATAGCTGACACTCCCAACCAAACACATGTCACATCCTTTTCATCACCAAAATTTAAAGATCTGAAGTACGACAACCTCTTTAACGATTTGAAAATTACATAGTTCTAGAACTTCTAAAATACGGTAGCAACCAAAGTTCGTGTTAAAAAAACAATCAATCCTTAAGTTTGTGTTCGATTTATATTTTCTTTTTTTTGCATGTTACAGTATTTTTCATTTTCTGAATTTTGTGATAAAAAAAAAACTAAAAACTAAAAAGAGAAAATAAAATTTAATTATTTTTTTATTTTTTTTCTTGGCAAAATTCAAAAAATAAGAAAACAAATCAATCACACGGTTGGCTATCTAAGTTAGATAATCTAACTGAATTACTGAAGTGTCATGGTGCCACTACCCACTGATTTGGAATATATTTTTTTTTAAAATAAATAAATAAATAAAAAAAGAACACACACGTTACACTCGTCACTCGGTCACTCAAGTACAAAAAGGCATTGAATCAGAAGAGACCCTAACTCCCACACTCAGAAGACCATTCCCTTGCTCGCAGCACCGATTTCCCTCTCCTCTCCTCCTTTCCATCGGACCCACCGTTTCGCCGCTCCTGCGATCCCTTCCTCCTGAAACCATTCCCTCTCTCTCCGATACCGCACTTCCTCCGTGTTTTCTGGTACGCAAAAACAAACCTCTCTCTCCCACTATCACCATTGTTTTGTAATTTGATTCGCGATTTATCAATCATCTTAGAGCATTTATTCAGTGCATGAAGAGCCTATTTGATTACAAGTTTATCAATTTACAAGGATTCATATTAGGGCATAAATGTGTTCATCGTTTTTTAACAGATATTATTATAATTTTTTTTTTTTTTTTTTGGTTTGGGAACCTTGAGGTACATTGTGGTTTTTCCCTCTGATTCTTGTCATTCGTAGTTTAGGGCTGAAGATGCAAGGTCCAGTTATAATAAATCATTGACTTCATTGATAGTTTTATTTTCAACATGCAAGGAATTGAGAGTTTTATTTTCAATCTTAGCAAAGTAAATTCATATTTAATCAAATTTATCGGGTCATTTAAATCTGTTTTTTTATTCAAAATTATTTTAATTAATTTTTTTTAAAAATTTAATAGATAGGCTATGTTTTGCTGTTATGTTTTATAGTTTGAGAGTTTCGTGTGTAATTTTCTTCGTTCTATTGTGTAGACGTGTATGGCTTCACTGTTTTTTGTTTTCTACTTTGAAAGAACTTTAATAATTTTGGCTGTGGGTTTCATTTATGTGCATTTCGTAGGATGAGGGATTAATGGCAGCAATGGAAGTGGATCAAGCAGCAGAAAGAGTGAACCCTAATTCTTGTGATGGGATAAAACTCACTGAAAAATCTAGCAAGAATGGAAAAGCGTCGGAGAAGATTGAAATCTGTAAGAATTTTTTATGAAAATTACAAATCGCATTTATTTCCTCTATTGCAATTTGCGAATATTTCCAGTTGTAGTTGTATGCTTAAAATACAAAAATGTTATTTCATAAATGATGTTTTAAATTAACTTTTTATATGTTATTAATTCTTATTCGGCATTCATGCACTAAAGAATTTTGATGTTGAATTGTTAATCTATGCTTTAAAATCCGCATATCTTGATTACTGAATTTGTCATGCAATTTTTTCATTTTTCTCTTTTTATTGCAGGCTCTGATTCCCGAGATCGGAAGAAAAGTAAGTATCTGTCATATCCTTACACGGGCATGGCACTGAAACGTGGAGGTTTGCCGGAAGCAGACAATTTGAAGACGACTCCGCGTCCTACTCGCAAAGCTAAGACTAAAAACATAGCTACTAAGCTAGCTAAGGGATCTTCTTCATATGCTAAATTGGATTGCAAGAGGTTCCGAAAGATCTGGTACAGAAAATTTGTCGGCCCCAGTTCTATACTCAGTAGTTCAGAATTCATAAATGTATCTTCAAAGGAGTTACTTTCGGGACTTTATTCTAAGGCTGTTGATTGTATGTTTCCGATGAAGAAAAAAAGGTTTGATTTATTTGAGTCATTCTTCTACAGATATAGAATATCAGAATTTCATGATGATGCTGAAATTGCTGCTTCCTTGGTTAATTTAAATGGAGGAAATACTGAGGAAACTGTGGACTGTGATGTAAAGGATATCAAAAATGGGAAGAGAAAAAGAAAGTATGATCAATCGGAGAATAAATTAAGGCCTAAGAAGATGAAATCTCTCTCTGGCCTGTCAGATGTGAATATTAGCTGTTCTGCGGTTGATACCAAGAGGCCTGCAAGAAAACGAAAACAAAAAAATGTGGAAGAAGTATCGGTGAATCAGCTGCAAAATTTGGAGAAGACTTCAAATGATAGCATTGGCAGAAACATCTCAGTTTCTGAAGCTCCACAAAATGAAACTTGCCTTGCATCCGAAAATGCTGCTGAAATGAGAAATAATGAAGAAGCTGCACATGGCCATCAAAGTGCTCAAGTTGCTTCAGTTAATGTGCAAAGCAACAAATGCAGTTCGCTAATAATAGATCTGCAACTAGCCTCTCCATCCATGTCTGGTGGTGTTTGTCAGAATACTGGTGAAAATAAAGAAGCCCTGGTTTTAACGCTTCTAAATCCAGATTTACATGTCGCCCGAGAAGGAATTGATGGAAATAATACTTATAATGGCATGTCTAAGAGTCCTGCTAAACTGGTGGTTGGTAATGTCATGGTTAGTGAAACGGGTTCTAAAAGCAAAATGGATAAAGTATCAGAAGGAAACGCAACAAATGAACTTGTTACACCAGAGGTGGGTTCTGTCATGGTTAATGAAACAAGAATCAAAGATGGAACAGAGAAAGCAGCGGAAGGGAGCCCTAGTAGTAAACTTGCTGCGGAAATACCTGATTTGAATGGTACTGTGTCTGAATCCAATTCACTCGTAACAGAATTTGACAACGGCAGCATGCTTTCTTTTGAATTGAAATCAGATCAGTCAAGCATTTTATCTGCATGTACGGGAACAACTAAAACCAGTTCGTGTAGACTGGAGCACAACGGCGAAGCAAGTGGAAATTGTCTTCTCCTACAATATGCATCAGGAGCTAATCTTCCATCAAAAGAAGATTTAATGGCAGCATTTTTCCGGTTTGGCCCGTTGAAGGCATCTGATACGAAGTTGTTTAAGGACACTGCTAGTGCCCAAATTGTTTTTGTCAGAAATGCAGATGCCGGAGAAGCTTTTCGGAGTTTACAGCAGAACAATCCGTTTGGTGCAGCTCTTGTTGACTACAAGCTCCATCACCTTGCTGCAGCCTGTACACCACCTACTCAATTGACGACCCCTGCCTGGTCAACTGGCTCCGCGGTGCAATTAATGGCCTCTCCTCCACCCACTATCTCCAAGGCACAAAAGATGGCCCCTACTCAGCCTAATGCGTGCACAGGGCAATTGATGACCGGGGCACAATTAATGACCTCTACCCAGCCGATTGGGTCCACAGTGCAACTTATGAACTCTGCTAGGCCAAATGGATGCATAGCGCCATTGGTAACCTCTACTCGGCCAACTGGGTCAACGATGCAAGTGATGACCCCTACGCTGCCAAATGGATCGACAATGCAAATGAGGATCCCTACTTCGCCGATTGGGTCCATGCCAACGCCTGGTGAGGCACATCCACCACTTAATATTATTAAGCAGAACTTGCAGATGATGACATCCATGCTGGAAAATTCGGGGAATAATCTTCCTCCCCAGATGAGAGCCAAACTGGAAAGTGAATTAAAGAATCTTCTGAAAAAGGTAAATTCCAAGGATGGTTCTTCGCTGAAATCTGAACATTAGTATTTTAACATTTCTGGTTAAAAGAGTTTGAATAGATGAGGTTTAGCTAGGGTTTCTGTTTTGGTCCTGTTTCAGCTGTTGCACTGTTACCATTCATTAACTATGTGCAATTCTTTCTTTGGGTGAATGCCTGATAATCTTTGAATATTATGGCGGTTTATCTAACAATTTAAAATGATTACTGGACCGTACATTAAGATCATTTTCTTGGGTATTAAGATCGTACCCATTTTGTTTTTGGACAGGAGATGTTAACCATTTGTGTTTGAGCTATTAAATCGTGATCTGTTTAAGCGTATAGCCCATTTAAAAAGCTCACCCTATTCCAAAATAAACTTGTCTATTTTGTTTGTTTCATTTTCATATTTTTTTATTGTTGAAAAGAATTGGGAATTTCAAATTTTCTATAATATTATATTTAAATTATTTTATTATATATTTAAGTAAATTGATTCGAATCTAATTTAATTCTGGTCAGATCTTTAAACAATTGAATCATTCATTCTATCGGTTATTTTCGCAACGATAGATTTATAGGCATTGCTCGGGTGTTCTTTTCAATTTTCATCATCATATTTCCATTGATTGATTTGTATTCTCAGTCTTGAACCTATGGTTCTTTGTATTGCATTACTCGCTGCGCCAAGAGGTGTCGTTCTTTACGTGGATTAAACGCATTTGAGCGAAGGTATAGTTGGATAAGTAGGAATGTAGGATGAAACTTGAGAATTTGAAAAGAAAAAAGAAAGAAAGACAAAGTCTTTTTTAACAAATGATTGTGTTTTACAACTCATTTAACCAACTGTGCCGATCAAAAGTTTTTAATACGGCCTGTGGAAATTTACACCCAGGGTTAGATGGGATGAGCAAAAACTACCAAATCACTTTTGATTTTTGAAGAAGTTAGACAAAAATATTCCTTACCTTTGCTAACCATAAAAATGTTCTTAAAATATTTTAAAGTGCAACAAATATATTCAACGTAATTAATGCATATCCTCAAAAAGTGCTTTTGAAATAAACTTGTTACGCGGTTTTTTCAGCATGATTATAAAAATGAATTTTTATCTTAAAAATATGGTGGTTTTACATATTTTTCCTTACAATTTTTTTTTGTTAATACTTTAAAAAATACAGAACATTCTTAGATTGAATTTTGGTTCTTTTTTTACATTCTAAATAGTTATCTAAATATTTCTTTTGGTTATTTTTCTCACTAGTAATGTTATTATTGTACATCTTCATACATCACATTTATAACACGAAAAATATAAATATCAGCATAGAAAAATTCATAACACATGAATAAAACATATGATAGCATAAACAGTTACATATAGTACAGAAATAATGTATCCCAACACAAAAAATAAAATAAAAAAAGATAATAAGGATATGAATATGTATAATAGTACATGTAGATTAATTCTTTTTTCACATTTTAAAATATTTTGAAAAGATTTTTGTTATCCAACGTAGGGATTATTTTACTAGCATTTTATAAAAAATCACAAGCAGTTTTGGTAGTTTAGCCACAAAAGAACTAATACACTTCTGTCTTATGTTTTGTAAGATGCATGTAGGAAATAAAACATCTTCTACCTCTCCCAAATAACATTCATAAATCTAATTCATTAAACTACTTTAATTCTAAACTATTTTCGATTATAGTTGATATACACTAAAATCAGCCACAAATTTCAAATACAAAAGTTCAAAAACAAAAAAAAATCAATTATGCTCTCAGTAAAAATGCAAACGCCTACACCCTAACTCACACGCGCTATACTTATCCGGTATTCTTCTTTATCTTTTCAATTCTCCTTGCACCGCTACCACATCTAATTCTCCTTTCTCCACTTCTTTGTTTCGCGCTTTCACATCCGATTTTTTTTTTCTCTACTTGGCTTTGCGATTCTCCTTCACGAATGTAGTTGGCATATGAGTGATAGGAACACGTTGTGTTAAAATTCTTGGGATCTCTGCTGTTGAGTAGACATGAGTCAGGTTTGTATGGATAGTGTTAGGTTTGGACTCCGTTCCACCTGCAAAGAATTCACATCAATTTTTTTTGGTAATGAAAGAATTCACATCAATTAGCCTAATTAACATTTTACAAGTTATAACTTATGTC